>SEMN01000674.1:0-254777 GCA_005408345.1 Macquaria australasica
AATTATGAGATAAAAGTCGAAACTATGAGACAGAAAGTCGAAATTATGAGATAAAAGTCGAAATTATGAGACAGAAAGTCGAAAATATGAGATAAAAGTCGAAATTATGAGATAAAAGTCGAAAATATGAGACAGAAAGTCGAAAATATGAGACAGAAAGTCGAAATTATGAGACAGAAAGTCGAAACTATGAGATAAAAGTCGAAAATATGAGACAGAAGTCATAATTATGAGATAAAAGTCGAAATTATGAGACAGAAAGTCGAAACTATGAGATAAAAGTCGAAACTATGAGACAGAAAGTCGAAATTATGAGACAGAAAGTCGAAAATATGAGATAAAAGTCGAAATTATGAGATAAAATCGTAATTATGAGATAAAAAAGTCAGAATTATGAGATAAAAAGTGATAATTATGAGATAAAATCATAATTATGAGATAAAAGTCGAAACTATGAGACAGAAAGTCGAAATTATGAGATAAAAGTCGAAATTATGAGACAGAAAGTCGAAAATATGAGATAAAAGTCGAAATTATGAGATAAAAGTCGAAAATATGAGACAGAAAGTCGAAATTATGAGACAGAAAGTCGAAATTATGAGACAGAAAGTCGAAACTATGAGATAAAAGTCGAAATTATGAGATAAAATCATAATTATGAGATAAAAAAGTAAGAATTATGAGATAAAAAGTGATAATTATGAGATAAAAAAGTCAAAATTATGAGATAAAATCATAATTATGAGATAAAAGTCGAAATTATGAGATAAAATCATAATTATGAGATAAAAAGTCGAAATTATGAGATAAAAAGTCGAAATTATGCGAGTACGTGAAGTATTTCATTTGTTGTAAAGCCACGTTTAAAGTCCTCAATGTGCTCACAATCTGTGACAAATTAACCAGGAGAACTCAAAGAGCTGCTACTCTCATTGTTGTTTGAAAGTATCTCATAATTATGACTTTTAATCTCATAATTTCGACTTTTTTAAATCTTTTTTTTTTACTGGCGGAAATGGGTTTCCATAACTACTAGACTCCTTAAATATGTTTGCCCTTACTAAATGGACCTCCACATCTACCCATCCAGCTCTAAATTAAAGCACTTGACTTTAGAGGAATACAACTAGCCTGATATTTACACAGCCATTTTTAACGACAAAGATGACCTAACAAAAACCACTTAACGCTAGAGTCTAAACATAATATAATAATATAAGTATATGATAATAAATGTTTACCTTCAGTGATGGAACGTTTGGCCTAGGAACCGACATAAGAAATCAATATCATAGTCGGACATTGTTGAGAGCGCACGCAGATGACAGATGACGATACGCATGCGCACAATGCACATAAACGAGAACGGGACTACCTTGTACATTGCTGCAGCTGTTGCATGTGCGCTTTTACACTTTTAATATCAGCCAGAGATCACAGCGCCAGTAATACCTATCTACCAACACAGCACAGCCAAACGAAAGAAATACGTCCTCGTTATCTGCCGTTTTAGCCGGCTGCTAGCCCCCTAGGATCATGTTTACCTCCCAAACATCGTCCTTTCAAGACTCAATCGACGTGGAAGAGAGAGATGACTTTGACAGCGAAGACATTGCTGGATACAGTCAGAAAATTCAGTTGAACTGCTACTACACCATCTATCTTTATGAAGGCTCAAGGTAATGGTGGATATTACTCGTCCCAGTTTCTATTTAAGATTTTAGTCGATTTTATTGTTGCCCCTTATCCTACACACGATTACTATTCTTTTTTCCTGAATATAATCAGGTCACTGGTGTGTAATGAGTGTTTCTTTCTGTATCACTGTTTTGATTATTATACAGTCTATGATTCATACCCTAAAGCACCCCTTAGGTAGTCCCTTGTCCCTGAGCCTGTTGACAGTGACACTCGTGCAGGTAAAACCTGATTTATACTTTAAAAACTAACTGGGTGATGAGTAAACTGTCAATTGTCTTAGATCTGAGGCTTCTGGGGAAAATGTGGCATGGAACCAGAGACGAGCAGACTCTACAACCAGTCAGGATGACTTTAGGTAACAATGGAGCCATCCGCCTGCCTTCTCCTTGCTTTCAGTGGTCGTTTCTCTTTGGCTTTCACTGTTGTTCATTGGTGTATCCACGGGCTACCACGGGGAATCCAATCAACATGGAATCAGTGCTGTTTTCATTCGTGATTTTGTTCTGATTGGTCATTGCTGTGCTGCTGAGTTACATGGCCTTTAGGTCTCTCCCAGTCTTAATGGGTCTCCACTTCCATGTGTCAAGCGGAGTTGGCAAAAAGTGAATGAAATTCCCAGACACCCAGGGGCTGGCACAGTTGCAGTTATGTGACTCAGTTGTGTGTTGTGTTGGTTGTGGCTAATGGTCATCAGCTTCCTCCATCTGTTCTCCATTGACTTGAGTGGCTTCCAAATTCCTCATTGCCTTCACCGGCTGCTTGTACCCATACTGACTCTCTGCCCTTCCCACAGCCTGACACTAATTGACAGCAGCCTGCCATCAGAGGCGGAACCTGAGCTGCGGACCTACATTTCAAGGAGGCTGAGCAAAGGAGCCCTGCTGGGAGGCATGGGCAACATCGCCACCGTGGAACTCAGGTAATCAGTAATGCTACATACTAAACAAGAGGGACAAACAATCAAGGCATCATGACAAAACAACCCAGATCATGTTTGACTTCATTCATTATTGACTGATGCAGCACGTTTCATTATCTTATTATAAATTGTATGTAGCCTGTTTGATTCCATCACAGTAATATTTAATACTCTTCCCAGTATCCCAGAGCAGGCAGTCGGCTGCTACTGCTGTCTCCTGGAGCAGGAAAGGTCTCCTGAACAGCCTGATGCTGATGGAAATGGATATGTCATCTGCTTTATGGGCGGCTCTGAAAAAGGACTGAACCTATATCCTTGCGCACAGTTGTCTATTGCATAGTGTCCTCATGAAATCAACCTTAGTTATAAGCATCATCCAGAGTCCTCCAGCATTAATTGTATACATAATCCTTGCCATTACAAAATGTTCTTTCCTGCATTGTTGTATTGCTTTCACATCATTGAAACTTCGTACGAAGAAACAGGCAATAGTTCCAATTCCTTGACCCAATACACATTTAGATTAGAGCTTGATAAATACGTCCAAGGCCTTCATAGCAGCCTGCAAACCCCAGAGGTATGAGAATGTAATTGCAGTGTAATGAAGTTATATATTTGTCATTACATTATTAATGCAATATTGACTGTGTGTGTGTGTGTGTGTGTGTGTGTCAGCTGCAGAACCTTGAGACGGAGGTGCGTCCCTATTTGAGCAGGTGGTACGAGGAGTCTGTGATGCACATTCATCGGGTGGTGCAGCTGGTCCAGAGCAACATCAGCTTCCTGCTGCATGCTGTGAGTCATTGTTCACCTCTAGAGTTCCAATAAAAATAACTGCTCATCAAAAAAGACAACCAGTAGAACACATATAGACAGATAGACATTTATAAATACACTTGTAGTTATAATCTACCTACTGCCACCATCTCCTTTTTTTGTTGGTCTTTTTGTTTGTTGTTTTTATGTTGTTAAAGACTAATGGATGTCTTGTGTTATCCCTACCAATACTAACTTGATTACCTACCATTGAATTGATACATTCAATAAGTATAAATCAATAAATTATTATTTTCAAGCCTCAGTAAATTACACCAAAACTATCTGGGTGCATACACTGCACCCTGGGTAAGAGGGTAAGTTAGTATCACCGTGTTTTTGGGTGAACTGTTCCTTGAAATGCTTATTTACCCTATGCATTAAAATACTGCAATCCAGTTTATTTATTTTCTTAACACTCAAATTGTGCACGTATGCATGACATATTTTCTCCAAAACAATGTATTTCAGCCATTAAATCTTCTGTATACAGGCTCTGAGTCACACACATGTGGAGGTCAATAATTCAGATGAGAGGACAAAGGCCGATGTGTCCAGGTGAGTTAGGTGCCAGTCCCCGTAACTACACTACACAGTATGTAATTAGCCATCTGTTCGTTAGCTGTTAAATGTTTGTTGTATTCTGTAACAGGTTCATCAAAGCAGCCAGTTTGCAGGGCCTGTCCCAACAAGACACTACAACAGCTTCTTTGTGTAAGGCTATCTCAGAGGACACACACTCTGACCTGATCATAGACTGCTCCACCAGCCCACCCACACTCTCTAACACTGGTAAGTAATGCTCCATGACGTATACTTGATGAGGAAAAATGATTTTGTATCTCTGTACTGTATTAGGTCTTAAGAGTCTAATAAAGATGTTTTCTCCCCCAGTCAGTAATCGTTTCTGTGATGACTGGATTCAGGCATTTCTAAACGCCTCAGAGCGTTGTAATCCTTTCCTGCTCAGACAGATTCTGGAGAACTTCAAACTTAAGGTGAGAAAACATACACCTAGGCACACTATAACATGGTTTCTCAAGCTGGGGCTCTAGATTCTGTTTTCAGGTCCTAACATTTCCATGTTAGCAGTTACAGTTTTGTAATTGTCAAGTTGAATTTGTGAATTTGAGTACAGCATACTTTTGTATTTTGTGTATAATTTTAATTTATATATATATATATATATATATATATATATATCAATATCTACACCGATCAGCCATAACATTATGACCACTGACTGGTGAAGTGAAGAACATTGATTATCTCGTTACAATGGCACCTGTCAGTGGGTGGGATATATTAAGCAGCAAGTGAACATTTTGTCCTCGAAGTTGATGTGTTGGAAGCAGAAAAAAATGGGCAAGTGTAAGGATGTGAGCGACTTTGACAAGGGCCAAATTGTGATGGCTAGACGACTGGGTCAGAGCATCTCCAAAACTGCAGCTCTTGTGGGGTGTTCCCAGTCTGCAGTGGTCAGTACCTACCAAAAGTGGTCCAAGGAAGGAAAACCGGTGAACCGGCGACAGGACCACGGAGCAATGGAAGAAGGTGGCCTGGTCTGATATATCGCGTTTTCTTTTACATCATGTGGATGGCCGGGTGCGTGTGCGTCGGGGAAGACATGGCACCAGGATGCGCTTCCCATAGCGCATCCTGGTGCAAGCCGGGAGGCAGCGTGATGCTTTGGGCAATGTTCTGCTGGGAAACCTTGGGTTCTGCCATTCACGTGGATGTTACTTTGACATGTACCACCTACCTAAACATTGTTGCAGACCAAGTACACCCCTTCACGGAAACGGTATTCCCTAATGGCAGTGGCCTCTTTCAGCAGGATAATGCGCCCTGCCACTCTGCAAAAATGGTTCAGGAATGGTTTGAGGCACACAACAACGAGTTCAAGGTGTTGACTTGGCCTCCAAATTCCCCAGATCTCAATCCAATCGAGCATCTGTGGGATGTGCTGGACAAACAAGTCCGATCCATGGAGGCCCCACCTCGCAACTTACAGGACTTAAAGGATCTGCTCCTAACGTCTTGGTGCCAGATACCACAGCACACAGGTCTAGTGGAGTCCATGCCTCGACGGGTCAGGGCTGTTTGACGGCAAAAGGGGGACCTACACAATATTAGGCAGGTGGTCATAATGTATGGTTGATCAGTGTATAGCTTAACTATATCACCTTTAAAATTATTCTGATGGCATATGTTTTTGTTCATAGAAAAATTAAACAGTCCTGATGAAAACTAGTATAATATCAAATATTTACATACTTAAAATCTATAACAACAAACAAATATATCTGCCTTAAAAAATCCCACTAGCCCACAAGATTGAGAAACTTTGTGCAATAGCTCTCAGTTCCTCTTGGCAGTTCCTTTTTTTTCTTCCTTTCATCCTGATCTCTTCCCTTTATAACTTGTGTCTCCCTTTAACCACCACTCTCACTCCACAGGCCATCCAGGACATGAACAGCCTGAAGCGTTTTGTGCGGCAGGCAGAGATGAGTCACTACGCCCTGTTTCGCTGCTGCCAGTTCCTACAGGGCTGCGGAAATGGGGATGTGTTGCTGCAGAATGCCAGGGCGGAGCACAGTGACCTGCCTGAAGCCTGCAGCATCATCACTGTCCTGGAGGAGTTCCTCAAGGAACAATCCCAGGCTCAGGCCTGATTCCATTAGAACACCTAACTCTCAAGTTGGATGTCTGTTGCTGGTAAGACAGTCTGCTCCTTCACCCACAAAGCAGATAACCAAGTACCATTCTAAACTCAGCACTACATCCCATGTTAAACATCAGTTTGCCAGTTGAAAGTTTGGCAGATTCAGAGTTTAAATATAAGTTATAAAACATAAGTTTCCTCTGCTGGCACTCCTGCCGCTTCTCTAGAAGAGTGGTGATCAGATCTGGAACATGTACTGTAAAACACTGACAACTTACACTTTCAGCTTCCCTCAACAAACGTGTCTCTTTTTGCAGTTAATAATAGTTTACTTACTCTGTAACATCACTGCACTGATCTTAACAGTTAAGGTTAGTTGTTAATTGGAGATGGTAGTAAAAATGAATTGACAGACAATGACCTGAATTTCAAAAAACAATCAGTGTGCAGATCAGTTTAGATCTAGTTGTAGAGTAGCACTTTCCCAATCTTTTCCTTTTGCAATATTATAATAATGAACCAAATATTATTACTAGTGTTTTGCCAACTGACAATGATCACAACACAGAATTGATCCAAACTAAAGCTTCTACTCATTAGGGTGGAATTATCTGTTGCTTATTTGATGTCCAGATATTCTTTTATTATTGTTTTGTATTTTATTTGATTGTACTTATTTTCTTTTGAGAAGAAACTTATTGAGAATGCACAAATCACTTTCATGCATTGCTTGTAACATCGGCCTTGTTTTTGCTTACATGTCAACCCAATACCTGCACTACCATATTATTTTTGTCTAATGAATACTGCTACTGTATGTACTTATGTCTATCAAGTGATACTAGATGTCAGTGTAATCCTTCTCTGGGAATGCAGTGTTGTAGATATAGTGTAATTCTTGGATATAATTTTCTTTTTACAAAAATCATCCCAGCCGTCACCAGCTCGAGAGTTCAAGAGAAAAAAACAAAACAGGCACTATGTGACCAGTCAATCACTACATTTACTAAGCATTTGTTTAGTTTACACAGTTCTGCAATATTAATACCCACTAAAGAGAAGAAATTAAATTGTACAGTAAAAGTAGATGATATATATAACTTTTATTTTCCTTTCATTGTGTACCTGCAACAAGACAAGTTTCTATATTCCATTAAACCCATTAAGGGTTTTAGAACCAAGCTCAAACCACTCCCATTCAAACCAGTCCAAAGTGTGTAATACAGCAATATTGTTGGATGTGTATATTTTCAAACTGTGAAGCAGGTGACATGCAAATCAGTCATTTTACTGTTGCGAACCATAGTGTGACTGATCGACAGTGCGTACATGTGTAGATATTCCTGTACAGCGTGTTATAGTTATAATGACTATGTGGTTCTCGGTCTTGTATAGAAGGAACTGAAATAAATTCCATAGTTGAACCTCTTTGCAGTGGTTGTGCATGTTGTCTAGCATATAAAAGTTCAACAAAGGTGACAAACATTATTTACACTTGTTATATCTGTTACATAAATACCATTTGTTTCTCTCAAACCTGTGAGGGAATCAAACACAAAGCTATAGATATGAGGCAGCAACAGTCTTCTGTGCAAAGAATTGTGTCTGGTGAGTCAGAGGGGGGCTGTTGTAACCCTCCACTTGTGTCCTCAAACAACTCATATCCTCCAGTAGAGTCCGTCCTCCGGCTGCTTCTCTGCAACCAGAAAGAAACAGCTGAAAGCTTGAGACATACAGCTGCTACAGATGTGGCTTTCTGCTATTCTGTGTCGCTTTAAACAAACTGTGGCTGTCTTATAAGAATAAGTGAGAAGACAAAGACATGTTGACAAGCTGAAAATTAACAATAACATGAAGCAGGATTTACCTGAAGTGTGATCAGACACCTTCCTCAAAAGGGAGCTTGGTACATCATAGATGCTCTCCGTGGGGTCTGAAATCACTAAACAACAACAAAAAAGTGTATTAATTTGGTAAAATCAAGTATGTAAAAGCTAGCCGCTGAAAAAAACACACACAAAAAAACAAAACCATGTAATCTCACCTGGATGTTCAGAAGCCCTCCTGTAAGACAGAGGAAAGTCATACACGCCCTCGTCCATCTGTGTTGAAGTGTTGCTCTCACATATCTCTAAAGAGACATAACACATGTTAGGGCCAGTTTAGATATTTAACCATCTTCATAATGTATGATGTGTTATAATAGATGGTACATTTAAAGTAAATTTAAGATTGTACTTTTTCTAAGTGGTAAAACGTCATAGTCTCCTTCTTGACCTCCCTCTGCATTGCTCAACCCACTGGAACATTGAGGACTGGTGAGACTGTCACCTGAAAACAGAGCAGTTAGCACCATGTAGCTGAAAGTACAACTCAGTTCAAGACTTAAATTAACTGAATTGAAAAAATTACTTGTGAAGGTGCAAATGTGCAAATCAATTTAAAGTTTACCATTGTAATGCTGGAAGTTGCAGGGTGGCAGTGTGTTTTGGTACGTGGCCCCCTCATTGTCCAGTTCCTCAGAGAGGTAGATGGGTGGGGCGATGCTCCTGATCTCATGGTGCATGTGGCCTGTAGGGGCAAGGACAGGGGCAGGGGCAGAGAGGGGCCGAGCAGGCAGCAACTCCATCACACTGTCACTGTGTGAGTGGAAGGGTGCGCTACTGTTTATTCTCTCTCGCTGCTCACACACTTCAAGGCTGAGGAGAAGAGAAATGGTCAGTTAAAGTCCAGCTGACCGAACATGGATTATTTTAGTTCAAGTTCAGATCTGTCATGAAGAGAAAGTCCTCTTCTTCCTTACTGTGTGCTTTTGGAGTCCGAAACCCGAGATGTAGAAAGATGCATGGCTTGCCATAGGTGTCCTACCCACTCTTTTCTGAGAGCTGCAGTCTCTGCTGCCTGCACACACGCATACATACAGTTGTTTGGAGGCACAGTTGACCAGACTTGCCACACTAGCCTAAATGAGAAGTCAGTCAAACCACAGTGGTGACTTACCAACACTTTTCTCTTTCCATTTGTCATGATGATCTCAAACATAAAGTGCTTGCTGTCAGCTCTCAGAACCTCTCGCACTGACTGCACCTGGCCCAAGAAGTGGACAGATACATACTTATGTAAATCAATCTGATGTGTCCTAATTAGACACAAAGAGTGGTGGAGGAAGTACTCCGATCTTTTACTTCAGTAGACGTAGCAAGAAATACTTAAGTGAAAGTCATGTATTCAAAACTTTACTTTAGTCATTAGTATTAGCATCAAAATATACTTTAAGTACCCATAATGCAGAATGGCCCATTTCACAATAACATTATACTGTATAATACTGTATATTGTTGGATTACAATGATTGGTGCATGCATGTGTAAGCATTACTTTGTTACAGCTGGTAAAAATTAGGTTAATGTTGACTACTTTATACTTGTCTAGTCTAATCTGTAATACACAGTGCATTTGTTGATTGTATTAATAATCTGAATGTGTAAAGTAACTAGTAACTAAAGCTGCCAAATAAATGGAGTAAAAAATGCAATTTGCCACTGAAATGTACTGAAGTAGCATGAAATGGAATCACTCAAGTACAGTTACCTCAAATATGTAATTAAGTGCAATAATTGAGTAAGTTCTTCTTTCCACGACTGCAAAGCAATTTCTCATATAAGAACTGTAATAAATGGTGGAGGACTTACTGTGTAAATGTAGTAATAGCCTCGCAAGTGTGACTGTGAAGAGAGCAAAGTCAACACAATGACTTTTGAATCATTGAGAGTTTTTACCTGTACTGTAACATCCTTCAATTGATTAGATATACGAGGTACTAAGCAGGACATCGACAAGAAATATGATAGTCTGAATGTGATTCACGAGTGTTTACACTACAGCAAATGTCTACTTACAGCGCTGCCATTCTTCTTTGTATAGAAGAACAAGGTTGTATTTTGAAGCCTGAACCAATACGTCACCCACCTAATTTTCTGTAGACAGTAAAAGATAGCAACGTCATTTTATTTTTTTTATAAACATATACTCACATTAAACACCAAGATAGTCTGTAACTTACCAAAGTATCTTTTCTTTTCTGCAGAAAGCCCTCAAACAATAACTTCTTCCCATCTATAGACATGTTGGCACACAATGGTAATTTCACACTGTGGCTACCAGTTGTTTTAAGTCTATCTACCTGTGTATGTGGTGTGACTTCCTCGTCACACAGGCTGAGAGCAGTATCGCTCACAGCCACATCATTTACTCACTTCTCTATTGTGGTTCACAAAAGTCCCAGTTGTTCACACCTCACATTAATTTCATACATCTACTTTTGAAATGACCAATTATACTAGTGCTCTTGTCAAGAAAACACAGTGACATCAGTGGGTGTAAATGTCATTTATTACAGATATTTAAAACCATTTTATTTTCCTTGTTGCTATTAAATTAGCTGTCATTTCACCCAATAGCACTCATACACTGCTGTGCCAGATCATACAATTCTTTATTGTAAATGGTGGAAAAGAGAAGAATGAGAAGAAACACTTTCATAGTTTTAAGGTGGGAGAGGTGCGCTGAATGGCCGTTGTTAATAGCATAATCTCTTGCTCTATGGTGCCTCAAACGTCATAAAAATATGAGGAACAAAGCTCTATTTGAAAACCAGAAAATTAAAAACAGAAGCAGAAAATCATGATACACCATGAGGACAGCTTTGATAATACTAAATACAAAAATACATGGAAAATGTAAATCCCTCAATCTGTTTCATGCAGTGCACTCAAAACAGACAAGAAAACAAAAACAGATTAATAAATTAACACACAAAATAAACAAGAGCATGACATGACATCCATGACCTTTCTAATGTTAGATGTAGCACTAACACCTCCTGTAGGCGTTGCTTCTGGCTTGTGATGCTGTCTATGGGTCCAATTCTAAAATTCTTGAGGAATACATACATAATATACTGCATATACACATCTATAAACAGATTCAAGTCCCTTTGTGGCGTTTCTGTATATGGCTGCCTCTCTCTGGTCTCCAATCTATCTAATAATACTGACCTGAGAAAAATAAGAGGACTGGATCAGCTGAAAACATCCAGTGACTAGTAGTGTCTGACCTGGACTACACTAGACCAACAGATCACAGGATGTCAGCATTTACGAATTGACTGATAGACAAGTGATATTTCAGAAATAACCTTCCCCTTTCCCCACAACATAAACAAAAAAAACAACAACAAAAAAACACACTCCTCGTTTTTAAATGCATATAAAATGTACCTAATATTTTGTTCATTTGTTTTTTGCCCATGTTGCATTGTGAGAAGGAGATGAGGTGGAGTTAGGGGGGCTGAGGCAATGGGCATGGTTGGTTGGTCAGCCAGTCTTTTTTTTGAGTCTTTCAGGTAGGAGGGAAGGGGCAGAGTCAACAGAGGGACCGGGGGAGGAAGTAGCTGTCTCATACCGTCTGATCACCGCTGTTTGAGAAGTGCTCTGTACATGGCGAAGCCCAGCACGGCACACACTGTGGCACCGACACTCGCTCTCAGCCAGAAGGTGGAGTTCTTCAGGTCCGCCTGAGCCATGTGCCTGCAGGAGGAAGCAAGAGACAGAGAGCAAGTGAGAGGGGGGGAAATGCTGCAAGAAAAAAAAGGGAGCAGCATCTAACATGATTACACGATTTTTCTCCATAGTTAAAACCACAGCAGGATGAGTTGCCAAATGACAAAACAAAGTCATGTGCTCTCTCCAGTGGAAACTCCCTGAATCAGGCCCATGAATGACGAATATCAGCGCCCTGTGATACCAGTTTGAAACAGGAACACATGCTTTCTCTTGACATTTGGTTTAGTTTTGGTTTGGTTTGGGGAAACAGGACCAGACAATAAAGCAGTTGGGGGGAAAAAAGTTGCTGAAAGAGTTGGACTATGAAAAGCAGCTGCTCTGGTTCGCACTGGGAGGCAGAAAACTAGAAATAAATACAACTAATGGATTATTAAAATTGGATTAACATCTGCCCTACCAAACACAGATCCAGCTGATCTGGCAAGAAACACAAACACCGGGGAACTATGCAGTCAACAATAAAAGCAAGCAATGAAAAAAGGTAACCAGTGGAGCCTCCAGGAAGTTACTGCTCCCAGTCAAGAAACAGTCCGGCATTTAACCCATGGTAAAATGGCAATGTCTTTTTACACATAGTTTTTTGTGCGGATAAAACAAACAAGACATGAGCTTTTGAGGTGCTGGCAGGCATATTTTGTTACCTCTTGACAAAGCCAGGCTAGCTGTTTTCCTCCCCGTTTCTAGTCTTGGTGCTAAGCTAAGCTAACCAGTTGCTGATGTAGCTTCAAATTTAATAGACAGAAATGAGAGCGATATTGATCTTCTCCTCAAACTCTCCACCAGAAAGTGAATAAGCACATTTCCAGAGATGTGGAATTTTTCCTATAAAGACTCCAATAAGTCTCTCTACATCGCTTTAGGACATAAATACCAACTTTGTCAGTAATTGTTAAAATAATGACCTGACAACATGTTGCTGATTAGGGGATAGTTAAACTTATCCAACATGTAGTCGCTCATCGATCCACATGTATAGAAATATAACATCCTTCTCTCTGTGGATGTGGTTTCTGCCTTTACCTTTCTGGGGAAATTAGCTGCTCAGCAGAGGCCTCCATAAAGATGGACCCCTCCACGCTGGAGACGGCTGAAACCCGCTGTGTCAGGCTCAAATCCTCCTCTGACAGCAGGTAGCCCCCCACAGCCTCCCTCCACCCAGCCCAGCAGCCTTCCACACACACACACCCAGTCACACGGCTGCCCGGGGTGCCCTCACACACACACACACACTCAGATACAGTAGGTAGAGCTGGGAGATACTTCAATATTCACTATTTTCATTAGCAATTAATTAACTGCCAATTACTTTCTTGTCCATCACAAGTTTTCAGGGCCCGAGGTGTCTTCAAATGCATAATTTTGTCTGACCAACACTCTAAACACCAAAGACATTAAGTTTATTATCATGACAGACAGACTTTATGAAAACCAGCAAATATTCACAGAGAATTTCATGCATATTTGTCTAAGAATGATAAATGATTAATCGATTATCAAAATTGTTGTTGATTTCTTTTGCCAATTAACTAATCCATTAGCTTTAATAGACAGTGACATATGACACTAAATATTATGGTGGATTGTTTTGGATTAATTGTCATAATATTATAACAAAGCATAAATGTTTCATATTAAAATGGTCCGACTGTTGAAATGATATATGACTGCCTGTACTTGCTTTTCATTAACATGAGTAACAAATGACTTAGCCAATATTTTCTCTCTCTTTTTGTTTAAAAAAAAATCCTGATATTTAATTTTTTTTTAAGTATCAATAGTTAAATAAAAATACTGTAAGTTAGAGATAGAATATGAACTGGAAACTGACATATCTGATGTCATCCATATCACTCAGCTCTACCCAGCCCGAAAAGTAGGAAACTTCAAATTACCTCCCAAAAGCACAGGCTCAACCCTGACTGCATACCTGGTCAAATGTCACCGCACACTTCAAACAATGACAAAAAAAAAAGCTACACACACACCACATATGTAGAACGCACACACCACATGGCAGCCATGGCATTGTTGAGCCATCTCAAGAGTGAATCCCGTTGTTTCCAAGTAAAAGAACGTTTCAAAAGAAAGTTTCTTCTCCTTTGAGTGGGAGTTTCTTTGGAAATATGGTACATCTCCAATTAGTTTACATTCAGTTTTAATATAAATATAAATCACTACAGACTTTTATATTCTCTCTTACTGGCTTCCATTAAAAAAAGTCTCAAGTGGCCAGACATAATTTACTATTGTTGCTTGTAATTTTAGTGACCTAAGAAGTTATTTCAATATTGCACACTATGTAAAATGAGTTGGATTACAATGTCATACCATGTAAAATCCAGTCAACCAACCCACTTCTCAGAATGTGGTGTGTCGGCCGCTTGCACTGCCAGGGCTGTCATGCTATTAATAGTGTCAACAACTCCCAGAGATTAAAAAGTCATCAACACAAAGGGTTAGTGCTGGATGCAACACTACAGTGTGTAGCTCTGCCTGGGGCCATGAAAGCCCAACCAGAAGCCCTGCATGTTATGCCATTGCTGAGCTAAAGAAAAATATCACTTATTTTCCAAAAATCAGCACACACAACACACTTCTGCCCAATCCAGCACCATAAACAGCAATTCAAACACTGCATTGTGGTTCAATAACCCTCCCCCATCTTATTCAAAACACCAAGCTCTCTTTACTGTAGAGATGGACAGATGAGAAACCTGTTCCCTGATGCCAGTAGATGGCAATATTTTGCTAAGGACTGAGGCATGCCTTTGGTTACTCAGAAAAGTAGAGAACAGGTGAGACATGCAACATAACAGCAGGCAGATTAGCAGAGGTTGAACACATGCAAGAGGAAGAGGAAGAGGGGCAGCCAAAAGCGTGTGTGCGAACACCTATAGAGTGGAAGGAAAAAACACAAAGACAGGAAATACAAGATAGGAAAAACAGGATCAAATGACAGGGTGATTGGTACAATACAACACAATCAATTTAAACATAAAAAAAAACACAGTTTGATTTTAAACATCAGCCTGTTAAATTTATGAAGTCTCAGCCCACAGGAGAACAAGGGAACAGCAGTTTTTACTTTAGTATATGTACAGGATGGATACAATTCAA
Organism: Macquaria australasica; assembly: GCA_005408345.1. Taxonomy (NCBI): domain Eukaryota; kingdom Metazoa; phylum Chordata; class Actinopteri; order Centrarchiformes; family Percichthyidae; genus Macquaria; species Macquaria australasica. The sequence goes on from SEMN01000674.1 coordinate 14,843, forward strand.
GTAACACCTGTGCTTTTCAAAATAAAGTGTCTCCTGTAGGTGTAGACTTTAGGGTTAAGAATGGAAATAAAGACAAAGCAAGACTGAAAACATCATAGATAATCAATTAAGCACTCTTTGATAATTGATGAAGGTTGGTGCCATAGAGAAATTAATAGACAGGAAGGATTTTAATAATTATGTGATTGAAAAGAAATCACACATCAAACATGCAGACATGCAGACTTTCAATGAGGTTTTCAGTTTAAATGAAGAACAAACCAAAGAGAATGGTTATGTGTCTCTCATTTTATGTGCAAATAATATGCTTGTTGGTCAAGATTTACAATTTGCATATCCACTGTAGGACAGGAGGGAGCAAACAACTCTAAAAAAAAATTGGTCATAGGTCAGTTTTTAACACTTAATTGTCAAAATTTCACACCTGGAATCCATGATTCATTATTACCACACTTCCTAGTGCTTCGTAACTGGACTTTTTGTGAGCATAATTAACTGGCTGAATGACAAGGATATGGTGTATTATAGTTACTGATAGCATTATAATATTCTATAAGACAAGTTTTATTAAACATATAAATATACTCCAAACTATCCACAGATATCCAAAATACAATGTGTGTTATTTATAAGAGTTAGTATTGTTTGCACTGCACAAGTAAATAACATCATGCATTTTTCACACGGATTCCGACACACTGTCACCTGCCTGGCTAGCAGCCTGTGTGTTAGCTGGCACAGCATGGTCACACCTCGCTGTGTCAAACTGTACACAGAGCGGGTGGGCTGGCTGGAGCTGGAGCAGAGACCAAAACACCTAACATGACTAATAGGATTCAGGTATATGACAAAGGAAGTGAATAAAATCTCAGCTCACTTTTGATTTGGGTGTAGAGCAACATGTGGACTTATTCACAAAGTGTCTTATAGTCACTGAGTTCTGATTTGTTTCAATAGTCAGTTGAAAAAAAAAAAAAACTAGCGGAAACAATGACTTCTAGGACAGTTGGTTAGAGAGTAACTTTGAACTATACAACCAAAGAGCGCTCTTTGTCAACAAGCATCACCTTGCTTGAGGCACAGTTGAGAAAGACAGTTAATCCCTGCAGGTGACATCTATGCAGCAACACGGCGGCAAGCAACAGGAGAATTTCCCCGATAGTATTCACCAAAGTATCAGATTATTTTTACAAACTTCAACATCCCAAATGGAAGACTTTACTATTTATTTAAACAACATGTTTTGGCACAGGGTATCGCATTTAATCACATTTACTATTCCCTTTTCCCTGCAGTGGATATGCAGTGTAAACCTGACCACTGGCGAGCACTGAAGGAAAGCAGAGGAGCTGTCACCATCACCAGTGTTAGAGAGCTTGGGTGAAAAGGGAGCCCGAGGGCTCCCACCCGGGGTGGGAGCCACAGAGAGGAGGAATGAGTCTATGTTAAAACACTAGAGCTTATTCTACGTATGAACCTGTTGTAAACGACCCTGCGGAGTTGGGCCTTAATACTGCACAGCAGCTCCAACTTGAGGAGGTTCTGACAGAGGCAATAGGTGCACCTGTTGCAGGCACACATGCAGCGGAGACGGACGTGGCTGCGGAAAGACACACAAAAATGCGTGTATTCACCACAATACAAAGACAACACGCACCAAACAGCACACACAGAGGAGGAGGAGGAGGCCACAGCCAGGACTTTGTTTAAGCGCTAAGCTATAAAAAAGGACCCGAGTAAAGAGAAAACATACTTCTGAGCTGAAATCTGCACTGCTGCCATTAATCTCCTCAACTCAAAGACAAAGTAAACAAAAAGTATGGACAAGGAAACATCTATAATGAACTAATGAGTCTAAAGCTTAAAAAGGAGAGTAAACACAAGGAGAGGACAACCACAAAGAAAGGAAGGGAACAGTCACAACAAACGAAATATTCTGAGGCAAATTAAGAACAAAATGCAAAAGCTATCAAAATCTGTTTAATTTTTGGCTCTGACCACTGGAACCCTTACTGTGACTAATTTTCCCTAACTATAACCAGTTTATATACATAAAACACCAAACCACCACTAAGAACAAAAAATACATTTCTTTTTTTTAGTTGGCTCTTAGTTCTTTGAACTAAATATTTAAAAAGCACCTCAGGATGGAAAGCCTGCACTGAGTTGACAGCTTAAACAACTAGTTTCTGAATCATGTATTCACTGTTCGAGCCAGAACTCACTCTTGACAGTAGATTAATTTACTCCTTGTTGAGTCTGGGCAGTCATTGGACTCTCAGTTAAGCACTTTTCTTTATATTCAAAGCTTTATGACTCAAACTCATGCCCTAGAGTGCAGCAGATCTTGTGGTTTCAAATTTTATACAATAGGATTTCTGGCCTGCTAAAATGAGATTTAGTGGGCACATCCCATTGAGTGCTAATTAATCAACTCTGAAATCTAATCTGATCAGAAAGCTTTGAGGAGTTACGACACCCTATAAAGTCAAAGGATTGACCTCAAAGAATTTCAGGCAGGGAGTTTCATGATTGCACACACGCATACAACACTGACTTACAAGGAATATAAGAGACCCAGAAGGTGCATTTAATTTGTTTTGGGTGAAACCAAAGTCCTCATCTACTGACTGAAGTGGTCAAAGGAGTCCAAAATTCAAGAACTGATTGAGACCAGCATTTAACTTCTCTAGCGGAATAAACAGGTTAACACATTAAATAGCATACAGATGGTGTCTTTCATTAATTTTCCCATGCTGTAACCCTTAAATACTAAGGGCAAAATGTCACTGTCTGATACATACATCCAGGAGAGAGGTAGAACACACAGGAAAAGATGAACATGGTAGATACGGTTGCAGGACTCACTGAAGTGTAAAGGGTTAACTAGATGAGGCCACAGAGGTTTAATACTCACGGATACATGGCCATGGTGGTGAGTTTAGTGTAGATGTCTTTGTTGAGTGCGTCGTTCGTGTTGCATGTGAACGGCTGGGGTGGGTGGAGCTTGTGCTTACGGCAGAACTCCTGCGGGGAGAGGCTGTAGTGCTGTCGTACATCGTGCAGGTCCGACTTGGTGGCAATCACCACGCATGGCGTCTTACTGTCTATGAAGTATTGCTGCCAAACACAACCGTTACTGTTACTAGTTGGACTGTATACAGCAGGCCTTCCAAGCCTCAGTGCATCTGATGAGCATTTTCCCGTCTTCTGTAACGTACCTTGTACACTTTGGCGCAGTATTCAAAAGAGCATGGATTGTTGATGTCATACACCAGGCAGACCACATCACAGGCTAGGTCCGCCTCTGACAGGAAGTCAAAATCTGGCATCACCTCATGGAGCTTGTAGTGTGCAGACAGGGAACAGAAAGAAATAGAGAGACAGAGTGTGCAGATGGAGGGATTAACGTTTTTCAGAGTACTAATGCTTAAAGTGTAAATTACACACCCAAATTATGTAACAGTAATCCAAAGAGCAGACGATGAGTAAATGGTTTTTACCAGCAGGTACTTCTCCTGACCATAAACATAGGTCGTGCTGATGGCATAGAAGGACTTGTGGTCTTCCCTAATCCGTCTCTGTCGCTGTGGTGGATAATAAACAAGGTCAATAACAGACACCCATCAAGACTATTGACATGTTCATAAGCTGATCTCTTTCGACCCTGGCTCGTTTTATCTTTACTCCAACTCTGGAAGTTGACTAAATTACATGCAGTTTAACAAAGTGCTCACATCAGCAGTTTGTCGTCTTTGGTCTACTCCAAGGTGGAACAAGTTTGCATCTTGTTTGTTTTAGTTTGGGCTGCCCAGTACAAGCAAAACAGACAAAGGGAGTCTTTTTTAATCTAATCTTCTTACACCTAAACACAAACATTTTCACCAAGTTTGGTACATAGTACAAACAGATGATTTAGTTGCAGCATTTGCACATTCCAAACAAAACTAGCTAATGATTCATTATCTTTTGAATATGCGTGTCATGTAATTAGACTAGACTGAGTGTGTGTCCAACCAGACAAACTGCTAAAAATACCGGTTTAAAGGGAGTTTAAAAGGATTTGCAGCCATGATTTCCACTGACCTGCAGGTTCTTGCCCAGGAAAGCTTGGAGGAAGCCACTTTTCCCGCTTCCCCGGGCCCCTAAGACGTTGCAGCGGAAGACGCTGCGCTGGGTTTGTTTCTTCTGCAGATCGATGCGCTTGTTACGGGTCACTGAAAGAATAGGGAATGCATATTTTTCATAAGCAAGAGCATACATGAACAATGGCAACATGCAGGAATATTCATGCATTTATTTTGTATTAAACTTTTTACAAAAAGTTTCTACACAGTGCTGCTAGGCTGTTGAATTGAATTACATTCCCTTACCTGTAATGGCAGCAGCTTGGGACTCCTGTTCGTAGATGATAGAGTAGCCCAGGTAACCTAAGTACTCCAAACTACGCTGTACATCTAGATATGTTGTTAACCTACCACAGAAAACACACAAGTCATGATGAGTCCGATGGCATGAGATTTTTACATGAGCATGATTGTGTAAAATGATCTGTGTATTCTACATAATGATGTACATCCTACAGTAGTGTGAATGTATTCAGGTTGTATAAAACTAAAATATGTGTGAGTGTGCGTGTGTGTGTGTATTAATAGATATGTTCCACACTCACGTCCACTGGGAGAGGTATCCCTGGTATGTGATCCATCCCTGGTCGTTAGTGCAAACCGTGTTGTTGACATCCGGACCCCAGGGCATGTAGGGAAACACTTTGAACAAGTCCTTCACCTCCTCAGGCGACAGCGCACAATCTCTGTCCTGGATCATGCCAAGAGTACATACATTGACACACAAATATGGACATTAAAAAACATGGCTAACAGACACAGAGCACAGAAGTGGTCATCCTTAAAAATATAAACTGTATTTATAAATAAAAATAAAGAAATAAAAAACAAGGTAGCAAAATTAATTTCTAGATCTTCAACATTTCTAACCACTCACTTTGTCGTGTTTGTCAAACACGCTCTGGAGGAAAAGGTAAGCGTTGTGGTTAAGCTCTGTGGTGCAGTCTGGGGGTATCTTTATCCTGTGATACAGGGACAGAGAGAAACAATAACTTAACTAAAAGCATTGAAGCATTGTCTGGGGATCACTGAGTCACAAATTTCTGATGGTGCCTTCAAAAGTGACAAAGAAAGAAACAATCTGCCTGAATTACTTCAAGTCATAAAGATAACCATAACAATTCAGTAAGGAAGAGGAAATGATATGCCAACTGTCAGCTGTGATCAACATGAGGTCATTTCAAAAGAGAATAGACACTATTATCTATATCCTAAACAAAAAAATATATTTTTATCACTTTTGACCACTACCTCATCCACAAAGATTTGAGCACACTAAAAAATTAAGTATTTATAATAAAAATTTTGATTCATAATTTTTTATTGCACATTTAATACATTTCACAAGAGGGCTACAATGACGTTAGCCTTATATATGCATTGTCATTGGCCTGGATAAGCAGGCATGAACAGGTTTTGTTCTGCAACATTTTTTAAAACTGCATAGATTAAAATTAATCTATTTTGATAATTAATTGTTTTAGCCATTTTTCAAGCAAAAGTGCCAAACATTTTCTGGTTCCAACATCTCAAATGTGAGGATTTGATTATTTTTTTTGTCGTTCATGATAGTAAACTGAATATCTTGTTGTTGTTTAAATCAAACAAGCAATTTGAATACATATCCTTGGGCTGCATCTTTCACTATTTTCTAACATTCTATAGACAAAACAGCTGAGCGATTAATTGAGAAAATAACCTGCAAATTATTCAATAAAGTAAATAATCGTCAGTAGCAATCCTAAACATTTGTGTTAGTGATGTACTTGGTATTCGAGTTAATACCAGAGAGCTGCATTATGTTGAATAGCGACTGCACAAAGCTTTGTTAAGTTGTACTTTTCTCGGCATAAAACAAAACATTGTATTACAGCAGTCTGGCAATTTTTATACTCCCAATGAAAAAAGAAAAACTGAAATCGAATGTCTTCGTTTCCAATGCTTTTAAACCTGATCAGCACATGAGAACTGGTCAACACTTGTAACATCAACGCAGTGCACTCATCAAACAGCCACCCTGCTGATTTAGCGAGGTAAAAGTTCTGTTCAGACATCTCCCTCTTTCCTGTCTCCACTGTACCTTCAAAATAAAATAAAAACATAAATGCCACCAATAACCTTTGAGTCTGCACTTACAAGGGGAACAGGTATTCCTGTGTGAGCTCCAGGTCATCGTCATAACCAAACCTCCTTAGCACAGTCCAGGTGGTCTCGTGTCGACCTCGCTGAATGAAGAGTGTGTGCAGGAACAGGAAGCCTACAATTAAGAGCCAAAGACAGGAGAATGGAGTTGGGAGTGGGGTCAGCAGTTGTCATAAAAGAATGGACTAAAACGACAAGCAGAGAAGAAAGATTGTTGAGGGGACATGAAGAGGAGGAGGGAGGAAAGAGGAGGAATATGAAAACAGGAGAGTGTCTGACCTTTGAGTGAGAGTCCGTTGTCCTTGACTCCATCTGTCATGTTCCTCCTGACCACATTCTTTACATCCTCTAAGGCCTGAGGCGCCAGTGGTGTATTGAAACATGTTCTCTATAGACATACACAACAAGTAATACACTAATGTGTGCCATGAGAACTTTTTTTTTTTCCAGACTTGGTTCATGTTAAAACCTGCCACCCTAAACCAGTCTAGCCATTCTCCCCTAATATATTTTACTACACAGCTTAACGAGGCCCAACACTAATCAGGTTCTCCAAGTTGTGCTAGTGATAAAAACTTCCACAATTTTGAAGTCTCATGTGGTCGTGAAAATTATGTTGACAGTGACACTTTTAAGTGGAAAACATTACCTGGAAGAAGTTGAGCTCATTGTCATTGAGGATGCCGTCATTGTCCAGGTCAGATACTTTAAAGATTCTAGTTAAAGACTTAATGCAAGAAGGCTTCAACTGTAAAACAGAAGAAACATAATCAGTTAGGTGGTTACGTATATAATGCAGAAAGATTTCAATCAACAGAAATCATTATGGCAGCGAACTGTAGGGATGCTAAGGTAATATGAGGCCAGGGGTTTCTGTGAGTTAAGTTGAGTAGTAGACTCATATTATTAGGTTTACATGATCAATTTCCTGTGCTTTTCCTACTATGACAAGTCAAAATGTCTGCTGTATCTGCATCTAGCGTATAGACCTCACCTCCTTCTCCTCTGGGCAGTACAGGGGTCCTGTCGGGTGGAGAACAGCTTTCTGGGCATAGTAGAACAGCTCAGAGATGTTCTTCAGGTTTTTGGCAGAGCACTGAGGAAAAAGAGGGCACATGTGTGTGTGAATGCCCTGAGCAAAAGCAACTCTGGAGCAAAATGATCAGGAAACTCATCTACACAGACTTGAATAGTATTTTATATTATATTTACTAATGTTTTATACTTAGTATTTTATAGTATAGTATATTTTTTTTTACTCTACTACATTTATTTGGCAGCTGTAGTTACAAGTTACTTTGCAGATTTTAAAAACCTATTAAAGCTGGGGTAAGCAGAATCTGTGCAACCTAGGCAAAACCTTCCTACTCTCTCTCTGCTGCCTCCTATCACTCCGCTAAGCCCCTCCCACCAAACCCACAACTTCGACAGGCAGCAGAAGGAGTTGGTTCCCCAGTGAAACTGTATCCCTCGTAGGGCTCGCTCTCCACGGCGTGAGCCTCACCAAGACCGCGGTCCTCCCGCCGTGACATGTTTTCTCAAAGACGCCCCTCCAGCGCTTCGCGGCCGCAGAGCAGAGCGCCCCAGGCTTCAGAGGCAGCTGCAACGCCGTCCAGCAGCGGGAAGAGAGGCTAGTACACCACACACACACCACTGTCCCCCGTCAGAAGTTATTCCCCACTGTTTGTCATCATGCCTCTTTGCCACTCGTCGTTATGAGCGCCATGGCATTGAACGTAATGAGCCTGAAGATCCGTGTGGAGCCGGGACGTGTTGTTTTGTACTATACACCGCTGCAGGCAAAGGAGGTGTTGGAAATTTATCACAAGTTTCAGGATTTTCGGCAGGATTTTCCTCCACTGAATCAGGTTTTCACTGTCTGAAGGGACGTGTACACACATCTGCTCTTGTTGCTTAGCCAATACGAACAAACCGTCTCTCTGAAATAACCTGTGATAGGCTAAAGTCTATCGTCACGGGATAGATTTTCTGAAGCCTGAAAACAGAGGCAAGAGGGGGGGCTGAAATGGAGGCTTGCTCTCAGACCACTTGAATTACAATATGCTGCACGGTTAATATGGCATTTATGCCCAGTAACGCCAAAAGAAAACTGCCTACCCCAGCTTTAAGAGCATATAAAATACAATGCATTGTTATACAGAAATTAAACTATCCAACAGTATATAAAATGAATGAAATTAGCTCTACCACAGCAAACTTAAGACATTAAAATGCACCTTACATGTGACTGCATCAATGATAATAATCGAATAGTATAATATATAATAATGTGATATGGACAGAGCCCATTTTGGCTCCAAGGTGTGTACATTTACTTTTATACATTTTCCTTTTACTTATGTACTTTTATTTCAGTACGATTTTGAATGCAGGGCTTTCACTTGTAACAGAGTATTTCTAAATTGTGGTACTGCTACTTTTACTTAAGTAAAAGCTCTTAATACTTCTTTCACCACTGATAAAAGAACAGAATATACCAGAAATGTAAGTAACTTAGAGAAGCAGGGCATACAACTAGCCCTGCACCTGGTCTAACACTGAGCCAACAGTAAAACATTGGTTCAAATGTCTTTCATATCCGACTCCAACTCTCACCAGCTGTGTGACTGTTTTCCAACTGTATCCACTCTATGTGCCTTCTCTCACGTCCTCATCTCCCTCTTTTAACCGTGTAAATAATCCACCTGCGGAGGGTATGACTGAGTCGTCTCGTGCGACAGAGGGACTTTGAATTAAACAGTAATGCAGACAGAGGCCAGCTTCCTCCATGACAGCCAAGCCTCTCAACATACTGAGTCCATCAGTCAGCAGGTCTTGGCCTTGGCCTTGGAGCGCAGGGTTCAGTAATATAAATCTATTAATGACTCAGCCAGAGTGTAAGTGGAGTCAGGAGCTGGACTGTCTGCAGCCCAAGAGCAGCTGGGGGCCGATGTGTCACCGCTAGTATTGGATTTTCAGTGAGCCTTTCATATTTCCTCTGCTAATTCATCGCTCTCAAGTGCTTCATCAAAGTGGGACATGCCTCAATGGATCCAAAAGGTTTATATATGCATGGTTGTATGTATCTCATACCTCTACACAGGTCTCAATATCCTGGTATTGATTCATGATTGGCAGGATGGTCTCCATGCTGCTGTGTTCCACCAGGTCCGACTTGTTCCCCACAAGGATCAATGGAACCCTGCAGAAAAGCCATTCATTACTACATTATAGAGCTGCAACAATTAGTCAATTGACAGAAAAACTATTTCGATAATAGATTCATCGTTTAAGCCATTTTTTTTAAATCAAAAATGTCAAAGATTCTCTGGTTGCAGCCTCTCCAATGTGAGGATTTGCTGGTTTTCTCTGTTTTATATCACTGTAAACTGTGGGTTTTGGACTGTTGGTTGGACAAAACAAGACATTGGATGATGAAAATGTAATGGGCATTAACCCCTATTTTCTGGCATTTTATAGACCAAACTTGTTAGTTGCAGCCCTACAACCTTATGTTCTCTGCAGATTAGCTTTAATCACCTTGATGTTGCCTGTTAACACAATTTCAGCTTAATACAGCATATCAAACTAATTTAGATTCATTCATGTGGTTTACAATAATTATCAAAGGCAAAAACAGGACTAATGACTCAATATTTCATAAAGTGTGGCATGCAGTTTAGTAAGTATTAACTTAACAATGTATACCCCTCTTCTAAATCATTCAATGAGCTTAAACATTTCCCTAGTTCCCACAACTGATTTTAAATCGTAACAAATCGTAACGACATTTAAAAGTGATTGCGATGACTGATCTCACAGGCTTAAAACAACCCAGAATAATATCAGCACTTGTTCCAGGGACGTATTTTGTGGCCATAACAACAACATTGTTAGCAAAAACTTTCAGCTTGTGTGCCACAAACATACAAACAGTGAAGACACATATACACAAAAACACATCTATTAAAGTGTCATGAACACACCTGCTATCCTTGTCCGTCCTGTCATTTATGAGGGGAATCCAGTGGCTTGTCACCTAGGGGAGTAAAGCACAACATCAAACACTGCAGCCAGGCAAACATTCATTAACATAAATACATTTTCTCAGATTAAGATGATAAGCATATGCAGCGTCCTGTTTCAAATTCCAGAAATACTGCAGTTAGGGATTTGATGAACTGCCAAGCACAGAGAGAAACCATGCTCACCTTTTCAATGGACTTCTTGTTGTTGACTGAGTAAACTATGCAGATAACATTTGCCTGTAAAGACAAATAGCAATATTAACTTGTGATGAATAGAAAATACATGGGGTACAGACACTACAAGACCAGATGAGAGTAAGTAAGAACTAAGTCAAACCAACCTTTGATATTTCTTGGTACAGCTGCTCGTCTGACTGTTCAGCCTCTAAAAAGGTGTCAAAAAGGCACATCAGTACAGGGTTTTACATGTTATCAAGCCTTACTGTTACCAAATCAACCTATTCCTATTAATATGGAGTAAGGATCATTAAGTATTGGATTGGGCTTTATAAAACCAATACCAGTCATTTTAAAAATGCCTAGTACAGTCATGATATCAATCTTGCAGACCGTAGTAGCGGGAGAGTTTACCTGAGTAGTCCACAATGTGTGTGGGCACCCTCTCTGGGGTGACATCAGCTGGGATGGTGATCTCCTCAGCTCGGAGAGGAACCTGGAAGACAGAGGACAATGATCCAAACTTGACAACAAATAAGTCTCAATAAATATCATATATGTCTTGTATTTTCACCTTTTTACCTGTATAATTCTGACATAACCAAACAACAGTTGGCCAAATGCTCAATATATATGATCAGGATGCAAGTGTAAGCTAAACAGCTACCATGATGATTTCTAACCATATCTATCATCTGATTTCATGTTGATACATACCTCATCAGGAAACTCCTCACTGACCAGAGACATTATCAGTGATGTCTTCCCCACCTTGGCTGTATGGGCAAAGGAAAAACATTTCTATTACAATCTGGCACTACACACATCTCTTACTGACAACTGGCCATTAACATGTGACCACTTTTTATTGAGCGGTCTGGGTAATGTATTAAGTGACAGTGCACAGATAAGAGCAGCAGAAGACAGTTAAGAGCTGCAACCAAGTGCCACGGTTATCAAACAAGCACTCACTGAATTCCAGCACAGCGCAAAGCCACAATACACAGTGGACAAATATGGTCTGAAATTAAGCCTTTGATAGATAGATTGTTGAGCTAAAGCTCCGTGTGGAGGGACATGTTGCTGCAGGCAAAGGAGGTATTAGAAATGTATCACAAGTTGCAGGATTTAATCAGGCTTTCACCATCTGAAGGGACGTGTACGTGCATCTGCATTTGGAGAACAGCCAATACAAACGCACCATCTCTCTGAAATAACCTGTGATTGGCTAAAGTCTCCCGTTACGGGCTAGATTTTCTGAAGTCTGAAAACAGAGCCAAGAGGGGGGGCTGAAGTAGAGGTTTGCTCTCAGACCACTTGAATTACATTATGCGGCACAGTTATTATGGATTTGTTGGCCAATGACGCCATAACAATACTGCCTACCCAACCTTTAAGTGAACACACAATATTTTCTCAGTACTAGTGATGGGCCACCACATTAAAATATAATAAAACATAAATTAAATAAGTCTTTCTGATATAAATACATTATAATTTCACCACATTCCCTCTCAAATTACAAATAAGAAGCTTCGATCTACACTAGGACAAATACTAGAAAAACACAGGCACAAAATATCACCATACAACAGATAAATGTTTTAACAGCTGAAACCTGCAAGGCCTTTTGTACTGGAGGAATGTTTGCTGTAGGGCTGAAACACTTGATTATTCGATTAATCTATCAACACAAGAGTAATACCCAATTATTTTGATAATCAATTAATTGCTTAAGTCATTTATCAAGCAGAAATGCCAAATATTCGCACTTTCCACCTCATAAATGTTAGGATTTGCTGCTTTTCTTATATTATTGTAAATCTTTGTGTTTTGGGCAGTTGAACCTGCAATCTGAAGATGTCTCCTTGGTCTCTGGAAACTTGTGATTATCTTTTTTCCCCCATTATTTAATAACATTTTAGAGACCAAACAATTAATCAAAGAAATAGTCGTCAGATTAATCATTAATAAAAAAGAATCCTTAATTGCAGCCCTGGTTTGCAGTATCTCTGGACCATCAGTGTCTGTTGACAAACTAGCTGCATGACCCCACAAACTATACTCTACTGAACACTGAAGTAGGCACGTAGCATTTTGGCTGCACCTCTCTCAGGAACAGTCAGTGCCCAACTCTCCTAATGTGGCAAAGTAGGCCGTCCTGCACAGGCAAAACTGAAATATAAATAGTACCGACAGACGTGCTTTAAAGAGAACAAACAGACCAGGTGAAACACAGTTAAGAAAGGATGGATCTGTTGCCTTTTTGGCTCAATTCTGCCAAAGTCAAGATCTTGTAATCACAAACTATTTACCCATAATTCTGCTTAATATGCAGTGCATCTCTGTGCCAAGTTGAGCTGACCCAATCAGTCGATCAACAACAACTTTATTAGCAACTATTTCAATAATCAAATAATCATTTACATCATCAGTCAAAAATGCCAAATACTCTCAAATACTCTCAATTGCAAGGATTTGCTGCTTTTCTTGGTCTGATCTGATAGCAAACTGATTATTTGGGGGTTTTGGACTGTTTGTTGGACAAAACAAGCAATTCAAAGACATCACCTTAGGTTTTAGGAAACTGTGCTTTGTTTATTAACCGATGATAAAAAATAATACAACCGTTTTACCAGTAGTTCCAATAATACTTTTATTTTATACTGCAGAAAATTTACTTTGCAATTATCTTTTTTTCACTACAGGTTAAATGAAGAGTTTCCAGTTTATATTAGGTATTCTGGTACAATCTAACCAAGTCCAATACAACAGGCCAGCAATAAATACCACCTTCATAATGCTCATCTTATTTAGAACCATTTTGAACAATTCAGCTATTTACACCTGAGGGGAATTGTTATGTTGTACTATTCTGACTACAGTTTGTGGCAGCCTCGTCCTCAGATTATGTCTGATTATGAGAAGAAGCGTCTGGAGGATCAAGACATGACAGACAGTACATGGAAACGCTCGTGAAATACCTATCGTGCACCATGTGATACTTAATTGGCTATCAGAACCAGATAGAAACCAAAACCATAACCACAGATATTTATTCTAATCACACCACTTTGGATGATTTGAATTTCACTGCACATATAATCACACTTGGTATATTGTTAGATTCACTGATTCAGTGCATCTGCTAGCTGTAGCCTCTAGCTCCCTCACTAGCATTTTAGCTTATTAAGCATTTGACTGCTTCGGGATTTAAAAAAAAAAAAAAAAAACACCTGCTACTTACGTTCCCCTACAAGCAGTATCCTCACGTCCTTCCTCATGTTTTCGCTCGCTTCCCTCTACAGTAAGGACAGTCGTTATTGTTTCATGCAGTCCTCTGGGTGCCGTCCTCCTCCAGCAGCTCACCTAACGTCGGGCCTGCGCTGCCAACCTCTCGGCGCCTTTGTAGGACAAAACGGACGGACAGTTTTCGGTGCTCCTCCGTGTTTTCTACGCGCTTCCTCTCAACGTGCGACTTGTCAGCTCAGCAGAAATGCAATTTAAAAGGCAGTTTGTGGCGCATTTCTCCGCAATTTCATGTTAATCGGTCTTTTCGGCGCTTGCACAGCATTTCGCAGTGGGTGTTTCATGGGCATGCCCGACCTCCAGCGACCGGCGGCAACTACAGCCATGCGTGCGGGACAAACTTCATGAGGATTTTTAAAACGCGTTATGCTGCTCTCTGGTGCCAATGAGAGGAACTGCATTTAATCCACGGCTCCTCCCCAGTGAACTATCTAAACGGTTATTGTGAACAAAAACTTAGCATTAAACTTTTTTAAAACAAAAGATCATTCAGAATAGGATGATTTCTGTGAGATTAGTGGAGGCTAATAATAACATTAACTTCTGGTGTTCTTACCATGTGTCAATTTTATAGATAACACATTGTTTTGTGTTACGTGATATTTATAGTGTTTGATTTTATTTGAGATTTTCTGTCTTTGCAGAGTGGATTGAAACTGACTTTTTTGTTTTGTCTTCTTTTCTTTTCTGCCTGTTTGTATGTTTGTTTTCTTTTGTTTTGTTCTTTTTGTGAATATTTGGACAAGTGTGTTGTGTTTATGACAGAATCAAATCTAATCTAATCAAAAAGTTTTTTGGAAACAGAAAAAAGTTAAATACATTCAGAAAAAAATTATTTATAACATCCTTAACAGAGCTGATTACTGAACCATACAAATATACAATTTGAGATTAAAAAAAAAAAGAAATCTAAACACTCTGAGGTGTTGAAAAGTCAAACTATCCCCCAACTATAGGCACAACTGACTATACGGTACATCAGCAAAGTAAAAATCTTATGTACAGTCACTGGGAAGCTAAAATTGATGTTAATAATAATAAACACATATCCATCATGGTTGTTATAGACTATACAGTAACATAATCATGATTTGTCAATTTCCATTTGCAGTAAAATTCAGAAGTGTTGCCGAAGTTGTGTGTGCTAAAATTAACATTTACAAATGCTGTTTGAGTGTGCATGGAAAACACTGTTGTCACCACTGTAAAAAGGGCAAAAAAAAGTTGGAATTAAACGAAACATTTATCCAACTTGCATTTAACATGTAATCTATGAATTAAACCACTTCTTTTTAATTTTTTTTTTTTTTAAAGTAATTTATTTTGGGGTACATAGTGTAATGAAACATGTTCACAACCAAATGTAAAATGATTTTCTTATTCATTAGGAAATTTAAAATATAAAAAATTAAGAACCATCATAAATATAACATGATGATATGCAGTGTGATTGTAACCTATCTTGTATTACAAAATAACAGTGTTGATCTAGTGACAGCATGTTTGGTCATAGGAGTGGGTTTTACATGATGATACAAAACTTTCTGAAGTCTGAGATTGAGCATCAGTTCCAGTGTCAGTTAAAGGGAGTGGACAGAAGTCTTTAATCCACACTGTGGCACAGGGCACAGTCAGAGTAAAGATGCTTTAGATACAACACAAAGATGAGAGTCAGTACTGGGAGCAACATGGTGAACAATCAGTACTGATACAGTGCAGTGACAGCATCTGTTGTGCTGCAGTAGTTCAGGCATGTGTTTTCAAACGCTGCAGTCTTCTCCCCATCATCCTGTTGACACACACCTCTCTGTAGCTCATCTTTTATGCCTGATGTTGGCTTCAACTGGAGTGAGAAACAAGAATATTCCTTAGAGTGGGGTCATATGGATGCGCAGTGCAATGGTTGAATATGACAACTTTCTGTGGTGTTTTTTTTTATTAGGCACACTAGAGGCATGACTCTATGGATGGAAATGTTGATTTGTCGGCTGGTCAGTCCACCACTTTGGTCCAGACTGAAACACCTCAACAATTATTGGATGGATTGCCATAACATTTCCCAATTACTTCCCAATGATGGTGATCCCCTGACTTTTCCTCTATTGCCACCATGAGGTTAAAATTTGTGGCTTTAAGTGAAATGTCTACACAACTATTAGGTGGATTCCCATGAAATTTGGTACGCGCATTCATGTTCCCCTCAGGATGAATTGTAATAACTTTGGTGATCCCTTTACTTGTCATCTAGCACCATCATCAAGTCAAAATTTGTGTTTATGACCAGATACCTGCAAAACTAATGACATTCCTGTCAGCCTGTACTTTTAGTGCTAATTAGCAATAGTTAGAATGTTAATATGCTAAACCTAAGATGGTGAACATGGTAAACATACCTGCTTAACATCATTATGTTAACATTGTCATTGTGAGCATGTTAGCATGCTGACGTTACTGTAGACTCTTAGTGTTGTTAGAACAGGCCCCAAAAATATAAAACTGGTATGCTATCATATGAAACCTGTTGTGTGAAAGACTGATCACACAGGATGCAGTTTCTTCCTCCTCAGACTTAAGGTGCAAACATCATAAATAACAAGAAGAGCAAGAATTTAAGTGTGTTAGGATGATTACGTTATTCTGTTTGCCACATATTTGAAGTAAATAGGGAGGCTGATTTATTTAAACCAAAGTTGGACAACAAAATGTGTAAGACTTGTGAGAAAATGCTTGTGCTTGAAGAAGATTAGATTCATTGATTAGTTCCATACTAGTTATATAGACTTAATGTTAGTTTCCAAGAGAATCTTTGTGTCTCTCCAGGTGGCTGTGTAATATTAACATGATCTGTGACATGGTTAAGACATGGTTGAGACACGTTCAACTTGCAACACAAAGGAATATAATGTAGAATAGATAGAGAATCTCCGTCACAACTTGGCTAATAACATCCTCTCATACTCTACCAGACAAACCCAAAAATCGTTCAAAATAAAGCTTTCACGTGACAGGAATGACTGATATGTCCTTGTGTGTGTGCACTGTACATTGTTGACATGTTTGCAGTATTTTCTAGCCTTGCTTACTGGTATAATCCTGCGGTGCCATGGGCCTGAGCCAGACCTCTCTGAGGGCCTCCAGCCATGCTTTCTGCTCCCTCTCCTGCTCACACATGAAGACAAAGTGTCGCTCAGGCGTCTCCATCATAACGCCACACTGCCACTTGTTCCCCCGAGCATGCTTTGGGACACACTCCTTCACAGAGTAACCATTGCCCTCTGTGCCGATGAAAATGACCCCTAGCTCCACTGCATCCTACATTTTCAATAATGAAAGCACATATAACATTCAAACATAATGGGGGTTAAAGTGCTTGACAAACAACATTACAGCGATGCACAGCATTGGATTAGAATGGGAAGAGGTTTTGTCCTCACCAGCTGGCCTTTAAAGTATAACAACTTCCTGGTTTGAGAGTCCAAAATAAACCACCTCTTTTTGAATGGCTCCTTTTGCTGTTCAAAAAAACATATTTAATGTAAACACTTTACATGAAAAATTATAGTATATATTTGAACATTTTCTGCCCAAGCTCCATTTCGCCAGCTCCTTCTATCATACCAAACCATTCTTACAAAAAATGTGAGAATTGTGTGTGTTTCAAGTGTGTTTGTGTGTGTAGGAGGAACAGAAACACACTCTCAAATGTACAAATACTGTCACAAATAACTCTATCTCTACTGGTGAAAACTGCGCCTTGACTGCCTTTCTCAATGCATGCGTAAGTAGCAGTTGAATGCTGACAAAAGAAATAATAAATAAATGTACAAGTAATTCTCATGTAAGAACACATATCTGTATATGTTTAACTTTTTGTTCTTTAATAACTTACCAATGGCCCTGTCTTTTCCATGTATCCCTCTTTAAGGTAGTTTCTTGTTATCTTTGGTATCAGCTGACAAAGAGACGTAAAAGGTACACATGTATTAAGCTTTAAAACATAAAAGCAAGTATTTAGATTTTAAAGTGCATCAGCAGCTATAAGTTACTGAAAGGTGGCTATGACCAAACATTTTGTCACTTCATTTGGTTTTGAGAAGGTTTGATGCGTACTTCTTCATTGCTTCCAGTCGGGTACGCTGTCTTCAGGTACGCATAGCGAGCAGCACGAATGGCGTTGTACCATGTGACTATTTCCTAGAGTAGAAGAAGAGACCCTGAGCTTCTCCACAGCCCCAAAGCTACTGTATGACAATCAGTATAAGACCTGCTATTTATAGTTTGGATGAATCATGCAGTCCCACCTCAGGACTCTCGTGGTAGACATAGAGGTTCCTGGTGTGATCGTAGTCTTGGTAGGTGATCTGCAGCCCATGAGGATGACCAATCTTCTCTGGTTGAAAGGTAACGTTTAGGTCCTTGATGGAGATTACAGCTTTAGGGCCTTTGGACTCCTAGATCACAAATATATAGATGTGCACTTTAGAGTTGGTAGAAAAGATACAACAACTGGATCTCATTAGCATGCTGCTGTTTGTACACTCATTTTTTAGCCATGCTAGCAGCACGGCTCTAGGGATGACGATGTCGGTCAGTCGGTCCACCACTTTGTACACTGAAATAACTCAAAAACTATTGGATGGATTGCCATGAAATTTAGTACAGACATTCATGGCCCCCTCAGGACAAATTGTAATAATTTTGGTGATCCTCTGACTTTTCTTCTATTGCCATCATCAGGTCAAAATTTCAGTTTGTCCAATACTTTGGTTTATGACCAAATACTTGCTAAACTAATCACATTCCAATCAGCCTCAGTACTTTGTGTTTAGTGCTAATTAGCAAATGTTAGTATGCTAACACGCTAAACTAAGATGGTGAACATGGTAAACATTATACCTGCTAAACATCAACATACTAGAATTGTCACTGTGAGCATGTTTGCATGCTTACGTTAGCATTTAGCTCAAAGCACCACTGTGCCTCACAGAGCCGCTAGCATGGCTGTAAGTTCTTAGTCTTGTTTTTCTTTTTTTCAGGTTTTGTCTTAATGGAGCCAAAAATAGAGACAATACCGTTAAAATGCTAGTTAAAACTGCTGTAAGTTATAGAGGAAAGAGATCAAATCAAATCAATACACATGCCTTTACATCACACATATAAGAAATATTAATATCAACTCAACAATTAAGGAAAAAAATCATTGTTCATTTATGTCATACAGTGCAGTTCAACTGTGTCAGAGCTGCAGGAAACTCACATTCTCCTTGTTGTAGTAAGTCAGGGTAAATTCTCTCTCTGACAGTACAAACTTCCTCTTCAGAAACTGTGTGGTCTCTTTCCCTTTCTTCCATAGCATCCCTTCATAGAAACCTGTATTCAATTCAAGAAATCCACCGAGTCACAGGTGCTTCAATACACACAGGTCTTAATCAAAATGAATATGTTTTGGTTACACGGCCAAATGTTTTGCAGAGAGTGACAATCTGGCCAGTTTTCACTTCCTGGCTGTTTTGTTATACAGGTTTTTCTTGCACAGTCCTGCATGTGTAAGAGGAACCACTTTGTTCATATTTGTTTTACACCAACAGACTGATTCAGATGTATGTTCTACAGCAGACATGCATGTTAGAAAAACATGAAAATATCACCTGTGGTATATGAAAGTGGTCGATACTTGGTTTCTCCTGTGAATTCCATCCTTTCATATTTAGCCCGAATCCACTGCTCTCTTAAGACACTGCGGTTCAAGGGCAAACATAAAAATATTCCTAGACAGGCCAAACACAGTTATACAGCAGCTAATCAACATTAGCTACAGCATCACAACAAGAACATGATTCATTAAGCTTTGATCTAGCAGAAGAAATTCATCCATATTTCACGACAGTCAGTAGTTGCACTTCTCTGTATTTTTTATGGCACTGCCTTGTCAGCAGTCTGTGTATCCTATCATGAAGACATCAGCCAGTCACAAAGATAGTTTTCTGAACTATGTCAGCATCCTGGAAAAATACTTACACGCAGTCATTTTTCTGGGGCTTATAGTAGTATGCTGGAACAGCTTTCTCATACAATGCTTGGGCACTTGCGTTGCCATTGGATTTCATGAACTTCCCGGGTCCCAAAAAGACACACATAGAGATCACACAAAGATTACACATGGACACAGCCAATTCGTCTTTTCATCTGAAGAACTAATGTTATCATAGCAATACATGATAAAGCAGTCCATACCTCCACCAGCTCATCCTCCCAGAAGTCCAGCTTTATGGATTTGACCCGGCTGGACAGGCTGCGATGGATGCCGGAGCAGGTCAGACACACAAACACACCCAGCTTGTAGGATGCCCAGTCTGGACCTGTGCAGGTGGAATTCAAATGCAACACTTTGCACTCAAAGCCAGATTATCCTGTTTGGGTGGCTCCTACTTAAGGTCCTGTTCCTCCCACTCTATGTGCCTTGTACACTACATTCCTATGCTGATATATTACAAAGTCCCAGGTTTTGTGTGTCTTTGAATAAATGAAAAACATCCCATTAAAGCTTAATTTTGACAGAGACCTTCTTCCAGAGCTCATGATAAGGTAACAAAGAAAAACTCACTTTTAGGCTTTTATCATACTAGCTGTTATCATGCATTATTATGATGAATGCACATTCCCATACAGAATTATAATCAAACAGTTTGATTCAAACTGGTGAACAGTGAACACATTCTCATTAAATATATTTGAAACAAGTTGAAAAGAAAAATACCTGTGAAAGTCGGTTTACCTCATAAACTGAACAGTGATCACCATTGAGCTGACTTTTTAAAGCATATTGCTTACCGGGCGCGCCGCAGTCAGCGCACTGGCTGTTGGCCGGCTGCTTCAGCAGTTCTAGTAAGATCCTTTTGTTTCGCTCACGGTTTGCCATTTCGGTACAAAATCAGGGTCTCTTCTCACACGCTGATGGATCCCGCTGTCGAAACTAAACATGGTGGTTACATAGTTTCACACGTGGCGAAACGCAACTGACAAAATGTCCATACGAAAACTGGAACTTGCGACAGACAAGTTTTGGATGTCAACACAAAGACCTCCCTCCTGTGGAGCGCGTCCTGCTGTATTATCGGAACGAGTTGCGCTTGTCACTAGGGGTTGTCCCTTTTTACAACCAACCTCTGTATAGAGTGCTCTTCTTCCAAATAATCGTTGATAAGGTAGGCTATTCACCCATGCCTTTGAAGAAAAACTCACCTCAAACCAGTCTGCCCACTGTGCAATGGCAAAAATATTTATAAGCGTTATGCACCCGAAGCAAACCGCCATAATTTAATGTTCGTGAAACAGAAATGCATCAACAGTAAATGACAATTTTCACACAGCCTTTACACAAGCATCTTCTATTTTACATGTTAATCTCTTATAAATCATCAATAATACTTGCTCCTCAAAAGAGATTTCTACTTATTTGTTAGAAATTAAGAACATAAATGGTGAAACAATTTATTTATTTGGTTGTGATAAACGTTTATTTGGTCACAACAAAACCCACTGTGAATAATGTGTACATATTTAAGGCAAAAAAAAAAAAAAATCCAGATCAAATTAAACATCACAAAAAAAAAAATCACTGATGAATGTGAAGGTGACATTTGGGCTGACAAATAGAGCAGAACTTTCTGTCAAAAGCCGTCTGCCTTTTATGAAAATGAAGAGAAATGCATCAAATGACAATTTACACAGCCTTTACAAATACACAAGTCACTTCTATTTTACATGTTAATCTCTTACAAATCATTAGATACATACTTGGCTCCTCAAAAGCAATTTCTACTCGATAAAAACACATTGCTAAATGCAATGCAAATTGATAAATGAGGCTTCAATTATAAAACACTACTGTACAAAAAAACAACCACACACTAGCCAAGCTTAACATTACAATAAGAATATAAAGTAGTAATCTTTAGTGCATTCTTTGAAAGCACCCAAAACTGTGATGAATCAGACAACATTTGAGGTTATTTAGCTGTGCGCCCTTCAGGTGAGAATACCTTTTCTGTCAGTCATTTCCATCTTAGAAGAAATATGTGGATGCTTCACCAGAGTTCTTTGTGTACACGCACCTCTGACCGGTTAGCCATCTCATCTCATGCCGAGGTCAGGATCAGAGACAAAAGGCAACACTGACTTATGTTGTTGCCCGACTATTCATCCTTGTGCCAAAACACAACCTGTAAATGTGTTCCTTCTTCCAATTTGATAGCCAAAACCTATGGACCTTAAAAGGGCAATATTTGTTTAAGGCCTATGCGTGATCATGAGGACATGTCTGAGCCCCTCTATAGTTTAGGGGAAGTCTTCAGCAAGGTGCTGTAGAGTGCTCTTTTCAAGACCCAGGTGGATCGCGTCCAGGTAGTGCAGGAACCTGGAGGAGAAAAAAACAGCTCAGAGTTTTCTGTGGACCAATTTCAACAGAGTTGGCTGTATTTGCATGAGTTGCATGCATGCACCGTGTCTTGCATACAATTACAATTCAGTTCACACTTTAACGCAGTTATTTGTAGCCTGTCAGCAATATGCGCTTGGTGTCAAAACAAAAACAAAACCTATATCATTACATGAGTCAGCTACTAGAAGCCTGTTAAGAGGAACATAACCACATCCTGCCCACAGTTTAAACCTTTAGACCTGATGATGCTCTCCAAGATAAAAATTATGGTTTCTGCATGCTCACCTTCGTTTAACCTTGCCCTGCTCCTTCAGCTGCTCTGATCTGCAGATGGTGCGTAGGGCTGGCAAGTAGTCCAGAGCAGCTGCTGATCTGTTGCCCAGAGTACCAAACACCCCTTTGAACATCAGACTCTCCATCACTTCTCTCCTCCGCTGGACCGGCCTGAAACATATCAGTACACATTACCTTTTTTTTTATCTGGTTTAACTCAAGAGTTATAAATCATTGATTCTGTGACCAATATTATTCTGACTGGGTCACAGTGCAGGCAGTTTATATTATACAAAAGTTGATAACATTGTGTAAAGAAAGACTAGTAAGACTCACTGTGGTTGACAGGGGTCATCCTGAGTGAAGCTGTAACCTTCACGATGAGCGGCCACAGGCAGGGTGAGTTCTGCTGCCGCCTCCTTTCCTAGCTCCCCTTCTAGTTGCTGGGCTTTGTCCCAGGCCTCTGCTACTGAAACCCAACACTTGTGGAAGCCCAGAGCCTCCACAGCAGCCTGGATCTCCAAGACTAGTTCTCCTATCACCCAGCTTTCTCTGTCAGTCTCAACCCTCGACTCATCGGTCATCCCATCTTTCACCACTGCACCGACTTGTGACGTTCTTTTGTGATCGTCACCACCAACTGGATGAACAAGCAAGGAGGAGTCCATGTAGGACATGTTGTCTAAAAAGTCAGCTATTGATTCTAGACACTGGGAGACTGGGAGACTTTTTACCCGCTCCTCAGGAGTCAGTGGCTTCCTCTTCACTGTCTCAGAAACTAAACTCTCTTTGACTTCCTCCTGTGCCTGAGGAGCGCCCTGCGGCTTGCAGAGAGATAGAAAACTGTCTTCTGAGTCCGAGTCAGAGTGCAGTCCATCCTGGTCAGGTAGACAGTGCCGCCTCTTGTTCTTCCTCATTCTGTTGGACATTTTAACTGGACTGCTATCGTCCGAGCAATCCGCTGACTCTGCTATGTGCAATAACCTGGCATGGGATGGCAGCATGTCCAACTGCGGGCAGGTGGACAGCAGCTCTTGTGGATTAACAGAAGGATGATCTAGTGATACAGAAACAGACTGCTCGGGTTTGTAGGTAGAGGTAGTCAACTGTGTGAGTGGTAGAGGTAAGAGTGTCTCCATATTGGAATAAAGCAGGTCCACTCCTCGTCGCCTGCTGTTTGTCAGCAGCTCCCAGCATAACGCCTCCTCCACCGGACTCTGGCTCTGTTGACAACAAATACCTGGTCAATGTCTTATATCAAGTACAATATGAATCAACAATGAAAAAAATGTATGTGGTACATCAAGAGTTTACCCTGAGCAGCTCCCAAATGTCTCTTTCAGGTTCAATATTCAGCAGGCCCAGCATGCTCTCAGTGCAGCCACTGTCACAGGGAGGCAGAGTGGATGAGACAGTCACTGCACACTGAGGCATGCCTTCTGCCTCTTCATCAGTCTCTGGCTTTACTTCAACTTTTAAAAGAATGAAGGGAAAAATACTTATTAGGTTCAATTCATTCCACAGTTTAGGTGCCATGACAGCAAATGTAAGGTCTTGGTTGCAAGTCTAGATGCTTTTTCTGCTGACCTAAGTGTGTGCCCTTAGCAGGTCAGAGACATAGTTTGGAGCTAACCCTTTTAATGCTTTGTGAGTGATTAATAAAATATTTAACAGTGTTCTGGAAGCAACGTGAAGCCAATGAATGGATGCTAAAATTGGGGTAATGTGTTCTCTTCTCGTGGTTCCAGTTAAAAGCCGAGCAGCTGTATTTAGGACTACGAGCAGACGATTTAATGCTTTTTTACCGAGTACAGTAATCCAGACAGGATGAAGTGAAGGAATGAATAACTTCCTCCATGTCAACAGCAGACTGAAATGGTTTTGTTTTTAAAAATGCTTCTCAACTGATAAAAGACCAAGGTTTCCTCCAGCTCATCTCCTTACCATTTTTGTCAGTGTGCGTCAATGGCCTGGTTACGTCGCGGCCTCCTGCGCTGCGAGTCCAGAACTGCAGCTGCAGTAAACTCTGCCTGATATCGCAGCCAGTGAGTCTGAGCAGAGAGCTGATGTCCCATAGGTCTGTCCTCATGTCCTCTGCCAGACACAACAGCCGCAGGAAGCTGCCCACATCCAACTGTACCAGGGAGAGAGGGACAACTGAAAAACTGACTGATGCACAAAAATGTACCTTTGATAACTGATCTCTCCCACTTGATTAGCATCACAAGATCAAGCCACATAATTCAGTCAATAAGATTTACCAGTGAAAGATTTATGTTTATATATCATCCACTCACCACTGAGGGCGTTTTGAAAAGGATCTCTTCAAAGTTGCCATCAAACATGGTGCTGAAAGCAGGATCTACAAAAAGATTTGATTTTAAGTCAAAAGACCAGACAGAGTCTAAATAAATATGATCAACAAAAGGCCAAACTGTAAACTGAGGTCGCTTTTGACCTTTCTCCTTCTACTTACCACTGGTAGTGAGGATAACTGGCCTCTTGGTAGTGGTCATAAATGTCTTGATGGCAGCTAGAAACCCTGAGTCATCGTCAAAAATAACATCCACTTCTTCAAACAGGATAAGCGAGGTGGCTGTCTTCTTGCTCTGCTCTTCATTGTTTTTCTCTTTAGGGGTGGTAGCTGTTGGAGATTCGACTGCAGGGTCTTTCTGCTTATTGGCACGCTCATTTGCTTTTATGACTTTCTTAGAAGCAGCTGTATGAAGAGATGGAGAGAGAAAAAAAAGTTACTATTAAAGTCCTGATAAAAAGGTTACATCATCATATAAGTAAACAACTGACACATTGAAGGTGTTTACCTGTTTGTTCATTCTTCTTAGTGTTAGGTGTCTCCTTGTTGGTGGGTTGACCCATTTTGAAGAAGTTAGCTAAAGAAGTGGGTGCCAGGCCTCCTCTTTTAGCACCTCTTGGGGACTGGGGATGTTTCCTGGGAGAGGATACCACCCTACGAGGAGAGTTAACCTTTCCTGGAAGATGAAAAAAAAAATCAACAATCAATTTCCAAGTTTGTGTTCATCTATTCCTACTGTATACAAATCCAACCACAAACAAAATCTGCATAAAGCAGATCCTCTCACAAGCCTGCAACTTATTAGAAACAGTGCAATCAATGTCAGCTCTGTACATACTGGGAGAGGATCCAGGCCTGACAGTGCCAGCGCTGCTGCTTGTGCCGTAACTGTTGAAGTAGGTGGGTTTGTGGGCGTTGACCCCCTGACTGTCCACCTGGTGTGACTGGGTGGCTTCCTTCAGCTGGGACAGAATTAGTCGGCCACTCCGCTGAGATGAAGCATTCACCTCAAATACCTTCAGAGACCAGAGGAAAGTTAGGTTATGAAGATGCTAAATCCTACATAAGTGTCATAGTTATGTACCTTGAAGCTTTCCTACCTTGAAGCCCAGCTCCTGGGCACACGCATAGACTGCAGCAGTCTTTCCAACTCCAGTGGGTCCTGTGATAAGCATTGTATTACACAACATGTCCTCTCCCTCCTGGGTGTCCTCTTCTCCACAGTCCCAGTCTGAGTCTGTACACAAAGAGCCATCATTCAGTCAAAACAAACATGCATCAAACCAACAGAAGCAGTTATGAAAAGAAAAAAGCGTTTTTCTAATCTCCCACCATTGCTGCCTTCCTCTTGTTTCTTGTCTTTCTGCTTTTTTCTCTCTTCTCGGTCTGCACGGAGTTTCCATTCCTTTAGCCAGCTGTACAAAAAAAAAGAAACATTTCTCATGTTCCCGATATGTCAGTGGCGGTCCCAAGCCCATATTGTGCAAATTTGCATAATGGGCTGATACTATTTAAGAGATACAGTACAAAGCAAATACAGTGGCTACTGTTGTTATACAAGTGCAGTGAAATTGAAGCAGTTTTAGGCCCTCACCTGTGCAGCTGCCTCACTGAGGCAGTGTTGCCTATGATGTCGCTGGAGTGCTGGGGCTGATATTTGTCTGTCCATAACACGTCCTCCTTCACCACATCTGTAGAACAAACTAAAGACGGAGTTTGTGGCTTTAAATGTTTGTTACGTGACAAAACTTTTAACAGCCAATGAAGTTTCCAGACCCCAACTGGATGAAATCAGCAAACATGTTAAGGATGAGGGCACAAATGATTTCTTACTAGCATACCTCTGAGGATCTTGTATGAAAGTTGTCATTCCAGTTTGGTAGGTGTGTTTTCCTCTTTTAAGATATTTATACATTGTTGTGGTAGAGTCAATAACAGCAGCTCTATATTTAGTCCAAACACTAAACCTTTATTTTCTACTTCACAATCAGAGCCAATCAGCCGTGGCTTTGATAATGACACGTTTGCAACAAAAGCAAATGCTGGAGGATAAGTTTAATAAACACTAGAGTAAAAACAGTTGGGGAACTAATTTTCTGATGTCATTACACCAGTTTCCTAATTGGATGAAATATTGTTTGTTGATTCCAAAGTTCATAGAGAGTTATAATAAAAATTGTGTTACCTTTTATCCCAGTGTCCTCTCCCAAAAGCAAGTTGTCAAGAACAACCACAGAGTCATCTTCAGACAGGATGGGAGCAGTTTTGACTGAAGGCTTGGCTTTCTCGTCCGCTCCCTCCTCAAGCCTAGATCTCTGAGCTCGTCTCGTACGGCCTCCCCTTTTTGTTGGTTCAGGCGTGGAAATTTTCTCTTTTGAAGAGTTGGCCCGTTGCTTCTTAGCCATCTTCACTGTCATTTCCCCTTCATCGTCTATCCTCTTCCTCTTCCCTCCTACTGGTTCAGCTGGCAGTGTGGTGCTTGTTACACTGGTTACAGCCCCTGGTTCTAATAAGTAACGCGCAATGGATGTTGAGAATCATATTGATTGTGCTCTAATTCAGTCACTATTTTGGCTGCAGTTCATTTTAAATAGTTTGTATACATTAACTGATTAAAATACTGCCCCAATATTTGTGCTTTGAGGGCAGATTGGACAACTTAAAAAATCATGATCACTTTGAATACGGTCAAAATGATTAAGAAAATCAAGTTTAATAACAGCCTAAAATAAACAGTTACTGCAACCTGATGCTTTGCAATACAACATATGTACTTTTGTTTCAGTGTATGAGTGCAAACCCTGCCTGTCAGACTAACCTGAGGCTGTGCACTGCTGCTGGTGGTCAGTGCGTCTCTTCAGGAAGCAAGTGATGAACATCTGAACAGGGAACGGAGGATTAGAGGTGCTGACCTCCTCCATTAGAAGCCGACGAACACTTTCAGAGATCTCCGGCCTCCAGCCAGAACCCTTCAAAAGGAAAAATACTATTATTAAATATTGTGTCTGCTGTTAAATCATTTTTTGGGTCATTTATACAAAGTACACTACAAAACACAAAATGCACAGAAATACAAATAAATTAGAAATAAACATTTAAGTATGTTTTTATGTAGTGTCTCTTTAAGCCTTTTTAAATATAACATGGCTATACTGGCTGACAAGTAGCAGCTACAAACTACAAATGTGGTCTGAAATATCGATCCTGCTAAACATGTAACTACATAATCCCCAATAAATCTATGTGCCTTGGTCTGGAATTGACCCTGAACATTTAGGGACAGGTGCCAAGAGGATCAGGTCATTACAATCATTTCAGCATACCCGTTCACAAAACGCTCGACGAGCTGGATCTGTCCTCACACAAAGGGATCCACTAACAGACGGCAGTGGGTTGGATGTTTGGTACCAAAGCTCTTTCAGATGACACAGTAACGAAGACTCAGGCCACAGTAGACTCCAAAGAGGGCAATCTGTCAAAACACAACAGAAAAAAGTTTTACTAGGTTCTTCATAAAATAAAATGAAATAATTTCATTATTTAACCAACCCTATTACATGACAGCGGTGGATGAGGTACTGAGATCATTTACTTTAGTAAAAGTAGCGATACCACACTGTAGAAATACTCTATTTCTACTGTAAAGTAAAAGCCATGTATTTAAAATTTTACTGAAGAACAAAAGTATTAGCATCCAAATACACTTAAAGTACCAAAAGTAAAAGTACTCATTTTGTACTCATGTATATTTCTATGAAGGACTAGACTACCATTTGGTGGTTGCTTCATGTGTATAACTGGCTGAAAGGAGGAACAGGAGAGAGAGTAGGCCTCCTTGGTGGCAGCGGTCTTGGCCATCTGTTTCCTAAAGGACTCAGGCAGACCACTCTTCAAGAACTCTCTGCGTGCCCTGAACTGCTCATCATCCTGGGAGTTTTCAGAGCCCTCGCGGCTGCTCTCATCAAAGATGGAAATCACAGCCGACCCCTTCCGAGCAGTCTTCTCTTGGCCCAGCGAGGCCACTTTGGAGCCTGAGAGAAAGAAAATACAGCATCATTAGATGAGATTTCAACCAAATGCTAAACAGTAATCAGTGATTTAGAGTAGGAAAGACTACCTGGGACAGCCTTGGTCTCTTTGCCAACAGGTGTGGGTTTTCCCAGAACATCAATTAGACTGCGTAAAGGCTTCTGGGTTTTACTCTTTTCTGATGCTGTCTGGTCCTCCTCCAAGCAGATGACAGAATCCTGACAAAACAAACCACATAGTGAGAAAAGGAGAAAAAAAATGAGTGAATACACAAATTAGGTTTTTGGAAGGCGGAAGAAATGGACTCCCTGCCTGAGCTTCATACTGTCAACATAATGGTCTTTCTGTATATCTAAATCTTTAAGTATACCTCATCTTCACAGTAGCTCTTCTTGGTGGAGGTCTCAGCTCGTGAGGAACGCCTTAAGGTGCCCTTCTCCTCGGCAGCAGTTTTTTTACTCTGCTGAATCACTCTGGCTTTCTCCACCAATTTCTTTACCTGCTTCCTTTTTTTAGAGTCATTTGATGCCTGAAAAAAGATAAAGAGAGTATTTCATCATCAGCCCATAATTATGCCTCCTCCTTGTTTCTTGTCAAGTCAGTACACCAATTCATTAAATTTAGAATTTGTCCAATTTGTAAAAAAATACTTACTTTAGAAGCCAAAGAAGTGTTTATGCCATTTCCACTTTCAGCCTTGGTCAGGGAAACATTTCTATGGAGTCTAGTAAATCTAATCCTTATGAAAAAAGAATATATTTAAATTAGAACATGAAAAACACAGGCAACATTAAGAACCATAACATACATACATACACACTCAGTTGCCAGTTTATTAGGTACACCTAGCTAAAATTAACCCAGTCTAAAACAACAGTCCTGCAATAAATCATACCTTCATGAAGATTATAATGTTCAGTTTTTGTTGTTGTTTAAGAGGTGTTGATTCAACTGTATGATCATTTTGGAGGATGTAGTTTGTTGTGCTGTATTGTGATGCATTACTGACAGGTGTTTCTGTTATTTTGTATTTATATCAATAAGGGTAGGCCAAATAACAGGAACATCTCTCTGTATAATGCAATACAGTTCAACACCACAAACGGCATCCTCCAAAATGACCATAAAGTTGAACACCACTCTAAAACTGAACATGATTCATGGCATGACTGTTGTTTTAGACTGCATTAGTTTTAGCTAGGTGTACCTAATAAATTGGCAACTGAGTGTATAAATGCATCCAAAATGCTTTCCATAGAATGTGTAATAGTATTAAATCATAACTATATGCATGTGTCACCTGATTGGACTTTCTTTCGTGTCAGGTGGGCACACCATTTCTGCTACAAAGACTCCGTGTTTGGACTTGCGTATCTTTGGGGTGGACATCTTTGCAGGGCTGTCATTAGGTAAAGCAGCAGCAGCAGCAGCAGGAGAAGCAGCAGCAACCTTCGACTCATTGCGTCTCCTGGTTTTTCTGATAGGAGTTGTTGGGGTGGCCTCAGGTGCTTGCCTGACTACAGCCTCTCTTCTGGACCTCCTCAACGCTGGGATGGAGGGAGTTGAGGTGATGGGAGGCTCCTCTCTTTTATCGTCAACCTCAATAATCGTGGCCTCTGTTTCTTCTGCTGGAGCAGCGGCAGGTGTGGTGGTGACTGCCTCCTTTTCTTCTTTAGCTTTCTTGCTGCTTTTTCTTGCTGGTTTCTTTTTAGCTACTTTGTTTTCCTGAGAGGCGACAGGGACTTGCTCAACAGAGGGTGGACTTATAGTGTCCTCTTCAGTAACTTTGTCTGCATCATCCAAAACCTTCTCTCCAGGTTGCTTCTGCTTGCCCTGGCTCTTACCAGGCTTGGTTTTGGACCCATCCACACTGGGCTGTTTGAAGGCAGCCATGAACTGCTTCCTCTCTACCTCACTGCACTTGGGTGTGGATTCACTCTCAAGCACGGCCAGCTCTAGATCTTCCTCTTGAAGAACCACATTGGATTTCCGCTTGACAGTCTGAGAGGTAGAAGAAGGATGGCGCCCAGCCTCTATGTGAGGAGACGATACCATCTCTGCAGGGCTCATCACCCCTTTTCTCCTGTTGAAGATAGAAGCTAACTTTCCCACCGGCTTGGCTGCTTCCTGTTTGGGTGAGACTACATGCACTTCAGCCTGGATGGTGAGGGTTCGGGGTGAGACTTGGAGAGGTAGCTCCACAGAACCTATCTTTTCTTCAGCTTTAGGGATGTCCAACTGGTCAGTGTCCATTTCCTCTGCCTCTTTTGTGATTTTACTTTCATCTTCTATGCCCTGCTCATCTTCTAGGTCCTCTTCACCTCTGCCAGAGCTCTGACTCCGCACAAAATCCTCAAAGGAAATTGTGACTGTGCTGCTGTTCAACTGAGAGGCCTCATCCACATTGACCTCCATACTAACATCACACAAGGTGTTCTCTTTTTCGTTCTCCTCTGGTTCTGAAAGCTTTGCCTCCTGTTGCCTCTTCTTCCTTGAATTTCGTGCAACAGTTTTGACAGGTTTCACTTTATCTTTTGAAGGTACAATTGGAGATAATTCAATACTATTCAGTTCTGGTTTACGTTTGACATTGTTCCCACATTTGGAACCATCTTCATGATGATCATCTTTTTCAGCCTGCTCAACACCGACAGTCTTAGTGGCATTCGTCTCTGATTCTCCCGCAGTGATACAAGTCTCAGTACTAAGCTGGGCCAACAGGGCTGTTGTAACACTGCCAAGAACCCCACAGCTACTGATTGCTTCTGCTGCCGAGTCTCTGCTATCATGTGGTTCTTCTACAATCAGGCAGCTCTCCTCTGTGGAGCTAACAGTTTCAGCCTCCACAAGTTTCCTTGCAGCTTTGCTGGCCTTTCTACTCCGTTTCTGAGATGGCTGTTTCACTGCTGCCTCTGGGCTGGTGTGTTTTTCTGCAAGCTGAGACGTCCGACAGTTCTCATTTGACTGTTCTGGTGAGCTGGTCTTTTCTTTAGAGGACGGAGCTTTCCGGCTAAAGTAGTCCATGATGTTGTTGGAGCGAGGAGGAGAAAAGGTTTTCTCCACAGGCTTGGGCACAGGAGAGAAATAGTTTGTGATTGTCTTGACAACAGGATTTCCATCATCTTTGCGAGATTTTTTGCAAGGCTGTAAAAAGAGCAACAAAGTTAATCAAATATGAAAATGGATAAAAAAGAAGAAAACACTTTGAAACAGCTACTGCATGCAAGTCAGTGTCATAGAAGTACCTGGGTGTCAAAGTCCTCAATGACAGATGCCATAGCCACAACACCAGCCATAATTTGAAGAGACCTTAAGCAAAAGAAAACATTGTTATGCACATGGAGGTCTGAAAGAGGAGTAAATCACTGAAGAGAACATCAGAGAGAACCCAACAACCTGCAAATAATCACTTTAACGAAAAGTTTTTTGCAGATTACAAGTTTTCAATAACCTTTCATGCTTCAACACTTAACTTAAACCCAGGACACTCAACGTTTCTGAATGTTTTAAACAAATGTACTGCACAATTCAAAACCCATTATTTATCATTTGCTCAAAACCATCTGACACTGTGGACACTACGAACATTAAACAGCCCTGTGCAACACACACAGTACTGTGCAACAGCGTTAACACCATACTACTATGCAGGAAATTAAGAGCTCTGGTGACGCAAAGTCGGTATAAAATGTTTATATAAAGCATATTTATATAATATAACAGCAAGTAACGTAGAAAATATTATTTTTCCTGACATGGCGCCCAGTAGCTCTCCCATTGTTTGTGTCATATGACAGACGGGCAACCAGAACAACACAAGTCGAGGAAACACTCACCGATAATGCTGAACCAGTAACTTGCTGCAGCTTCAGAGACCGTATTCTTGCCTTTTGTTATTCGCCTCCCCGTGTGTGTGAATGAACAACAGCGGTAAAGTTCATTGTGTGAGGCGGACGGCTGTTTGTTGCCACCAGACATAAATTTCACTGTAAAACAACAAGCTAGCAGACTTCGCTAGGTGCTATTCTCAAAGCAGCTCCTCTCCTCACAAGTCCCAAAAGTGGTCCAAACATTTTCAACATGTCAGCCGCGGATGCATCAGCGCACAGTGAAACCCATTATAGGGATAGTTTGCAAATTGTTCTGAGTAGAATATCAAAATACATGTTTCTTGACGTATGTTGCTCTTTCAAAAACGCGCCAGACTGTTTGTGAATGAAGAGCGCCAAATATACGTGACCTTTGGCATGACCGAATCCCACCAATCACAGGAAAGAAAACGCTACCGTCATCGTCTGACGTCGTTCGCCCATAACAAAGATGGCGTGTTGTCTCGCATTCAGTGGAGAGGAAAAAGCATGGGAAGAAGTGACAGCTACCTCTACTGGCTGCTCCACTTCAATGTGAAAATCTCACTGATTTTACTATTGATCTCGAATGTGAAATACTTTTGTCATTATATATTCAAAACGTGGACCACAAGAGGGGTAATGTTTGTCAAGATAAAGCCTATGCTCTTATATAAAAGTACAGCTGAAAATAACAATTATTTTCATTGTCAATTAATCTGAAAAACATTTTCTTGATTAATCATTTCATCTATTAAATGTCAGAAAATAATGAAAAATGCCCACCACTATTTCCCAGAGCTCACTGTTTTGTCCGACCAACGGTCCAAAACCTAAAGATATTCACTTAACACTGATATAAAACAGAAACGCCTCACATTTGAGGAGCTGGAATCAGGAAATGTTTGGTATTTCTGCTTGAAAAATGACTTAACCGATTAAGTGATTATGAATATAGTTTCCAATTAATTTTCTGTTGATCGTCTAATTGATTAATCAAGTAATAATTTCAGCCCTATACACAATTCTCAGCGGAGAACTGTCATATGATTTGTGACACTTCCCTCTCCACAAAGATTAATGTTAATATTTCACTGTTTCTGAGTTTTTAATACAACCATGTAAAAGTTACAATAAGTTTTTTCACATATATACAATTCTTCTCTTTACACCTCGTTGTTATCTCATTGTTTTGTGCAGTCCAGCTCTGTCACATTTGACCTGAGAAGATTGTTTTAAGTGACTGACAGTGGGTCTACATGGTCATTAACAACAGTAACATCAGTCAGCATCAGTAACTGCAAAAATGGCCGGTGTCAATCTCTGATGTTCATTGGATGTGAGGTTTTGCCAGACCTGGCATCACCAAAGTGACACATTAACTTGGTAGGGAAACAGTGTGTTAACTAACTGTATTACTCAAGAGAACTCACAAATGCTCAGTTTCCAAAAGGTCTTGAGGAGCCCAGCCAGCCTATAGTCGGTCAATGGATGGAATGTCTTTGTGTTTTTAAAATGTTATTTATTCCTATCAAATAATAAATTACAACGATGTGCATATCCATATTTTATTTTTTGCATAATTATTTGTTTTCTCAAAGCACCACCTTCAAAACTCTTTAGTAAACAATTACAGAGGTAAGTCCAAAGTAACATGCCACACCCTATGTATAATATAGCAATAACAAAAGAGGAATGTTCTTGGTATTAAAAACAGAGTGGTGTGTTATGGTATCATCAGCTGTGACAGTTGCCCTTCCTGTTCTTGGCTTTCATTTCAGACCTCGTTCCATATGTACAAACTGTGTATCTGATGCAGAACAAAATGAAGTTAGACACTGTCCTCTATGGCGGGGTCTTCACAAACACTGTAGAAACCCAAAGCAGGCAGTCTTTGTAGCAGACTGGAGACTAAGGTAGCCTATCTACAATGACAAAGTATACAAAAGGAAAGCATTTAACAGGCATACACACAAAAAGCGCGATTTCACAATGAAATGGAGAGATGTGGAATTCTATAATGAATTGCTGGCCACGCAACAATACTGTATATAACTTTTACAAATCTAAAACATGTCTCAGGTGTCTTTATGGTGATGTAGTCCAGATATGACAAGTCTAAATGTAGTGAGGGGGGTATCCAGGCCTGGTCTGATATGGTGTAGCTGGGGAAAAAGCAGTGGGATCAACCTTTTTTTGTGTATTCACATAAATAATTCATGAAAACATGATAAAGTGCCCTCTAGGGTGGGCGCCCTTCCAGTGGAGAAAACACAATACAGCGTCATATACGGCACCTCATAGAGCTGGTTCCCTTTTTATTTTTTTTCCGCCCCTGCCCATCAAACAGCCTGAGTCCGCCACTGGACTGAACCTTCCCGGCCGCCGTCGTGTCTCCGTTTATTTCCTTGCCCCGTCAGTTTCTTGACTTTCCGTCCCACTCCTGCGCAGTTCCGATCCCGGTGTTCTGCCACCTTTCCTCGCCTGTCTTCTGGCCGACATGTCGGAGTACAACGCGGTTCCGCCACCCGGACCCGGGGCCCCTCTCGGCGGACAGGCAGCTCTTGGGAACGGAGCCGGAGGCATCAAGAAGGATGCGTTTGCGGACGCGGTACAGCGGGCCCGGCAGGTGAGGGAGGTGACGGACCGGAGCGCGTTTGGAGGGAGGGAGGGCGAGCTAAATAGTTAGCTGGAGGGCTAACATTGTTGACACAGTTTGACACATACATGTAACACGGGGATTAATGTTTAAAATTTATCGTATATTTACGAGTTAACGGTTCTTCACAATAGTACTATTAAGCTAGTTACGGTACGAACGTTACGTCATGTCACTGCTTGTCGTACGTTAGCTAACGTTAGCTAACGTGCTGTGCGTGTGCGTCAACAAACCCAGTGTGAAATCAAATTAATTAATCATTTCAGTCTAAATCAATAAAGAGACGACATTATGGGTATGGCATTAGTAACAGAAGATGTTTGAACTATCTGTGGCGGTGGTTGATATAAAAGTAATAATGTTATGGTATGGTGACAAGCAGATCATTGTTTTAGTCATTAAACTGGACAATAAAAACACATTTATAAGGCACCAGTACATCACTGTAATACGATTACCAAAATCCTATGTAATCGCTACTGTATCCAGTCTTACATTATGATATCCATATTATAATAGTAGATCTCCCAGGCCACATAGCTCGATGGATAGATTATAGTTACTTTATTAATCCTAAAGGGAAATTGCAGTGTTACAGCAGCCACTTCACAAAAACAAAATGGGGTATTTAAGAAACATACAGATAAATAGAATTTTAAAGAGTCAAATTATACACAATAACTAAGATAGACTAAATAAAATATCAAATATAAAAATGAGAATAGAGACTAAAGAGAAGATCATAATAACTTTAATATGTACTGAATACACACTGTACAATAATAGCAATATACTATCATGTACTGTATATTAGAGCGAATCAAGTAGATATTACTAAAGGCTGTACAGTCTGTTGTAAGATGCTCTGTCCAGTGTGTAGCTTATACATGTGTTAATATGTGGGCACATTTGAGGGCCAGAGTAGTGTTATTCATAGGTGAATTTCACACATCCCACTTATGTTTCAGATTGCAGCTAAGATCGGGGGTGATGCTGGACCTCCCCTGAACAACAACACTGCATCAGATGGCTTTCCATTCACTGCACAGAAACGACAGCTGGAGGATGCAGGTAGCTGTGACTGCATTACTCAGTGTTGACTGCATCAACACAGAGTCTTGAGGCAATGAGTCTCTTTGATCTACTGTGGCTCAGATTTTACCTCATTTGTATGTCGCTTTGGACAAAAGTGTCTGCCAAATGAATAAATGTAAATGTTAACCACCTCTGTATTGCATGCTTGATGATGGCTTTAGATGCAGAAAGTAATCTCTGTGCAGTCCTCGCAGACACCTCACACATGTTACAGTAGATATCTGTCGTTTTCTCACCCAACAGATGAACCGGAGAGCAAGAAGCTGGCTGCACAGAGTGACTTGGATTCAGCCAAAGCACTGTGTGAGTTCATCCCGCTATTTTATGCTCTATTTACTCTTTGCTTTGTGATGTTTGTAACTCACAGTTGACGGTATTTAATATAGACTTCCAGTTGTACAGTATTCCTGTTTCAGCAGTTTGCCCCTTTACCCTTGTCTGTCCACGCTCCTCCTCCTCTGTTTGTCTCTCACAGTCCAGTAATCAGTAATCCAAAACCTCTCCCATGCTCTGTTTTCTTACTCTCTCTTTCTTCCTGTTGCCGTCCCATCTCAGCTATTGGTGCACAGCTAGCTGCTCTTGCACAACAAAGGTGAGAGCTTTCAGTTGATTGTGTATTATGTAGACATTTGTATCATGGCAGTGGAGAAAAACAAGACTGAAGCAAAAAGAATGCAATTAGAAAGTCTAATATTGCCTCTTTTTCCTTCTTTGTCATCCTCGTTTGCTGATGGTGTCAGGCCCACCTCTACCACAGAGGAGTACAGTGTACCAGACAGCATGGTGGGACTCAGTGAGTGCAGCCCAACTCTGTTTTAGCACATACTGATGCCACTCTGTTTCTGTGATATAAGACATAAAGAGATGCCACCAACAACACACAGCTTGCTCTCTCTTTGTCCCCAGTTATTGGCCGTGGAGGTGAACAGATCAATAAGATTCAACAGGAGTCAGGTTGCAAGGTTCAGATAGCTCCAGGTACTGTCTGCATTATATTATTGTAGTTTACAATTTATTTTCCCTTTGGTGTTGAACTTAGTTACATATGTACACCATGTGTATGTCCAGACAGTGGAGGCCTTCCAGAGAGGAGCGTCTCTCTCACAGGTTCCCTTGACTCCGTACAGTAAGTTTCAGACTTTATGCAAAATAGGCTCATTGTTGTTGTAAAATTTGTCAGAAACAAGAGCAGAGATAATGTGTGTTTGGCCTAATCAAATGTTTTAAATGATGATGCACTTTCTTTGAAGGCCCATTGTTTCATGCCATTTTTAAATGCGTTATCTATTATGACCTATTGCTTAATTTCATGAATACTATGTGATGTAATATTAGGTCAGTGTCACTTGTCGTTGTATCGGCTTGATGACATGATTTTGTAAAATGGATGTGGAGTAACTGGTCAGCTCTTCCCCGGCTAGGAAAGCCAAGATGCTGTTGGATGAGATAGTGTCACGAGGGAGGGGTACACCCCCTTCTTCTTATCACGAGTCCACCAACGGGCAGGACGGCACTGTGCACGAGATGATGATCCCAGCTGGCAAGGCCGGCCTGGTCATTGGCAAGGGAGGAGAGACTATCAAACAGCTACAGGTACATTGCATGGCATTGCTTTTGAATTTTTAGGAACTGTAATCATCTTGACGGATGAGATAGGCGAGATAGTTTTACTGAACTCAAACACTTTTAAAAAGTTGTGTTTTCAGATTGGCAATTTGCGGTGCAGTATCTTTAGTTTTATATATCAAAAAGTTTCATAAGTAGAAGAAAATATAGATTTTTATACTCCAGTAGTGGCAATCATGAAGACGTACATAACTATAATGTTTAATTGTGTGATATTCCAGGAGCGTGCAGGGGTGAAGATGATCCTGATCCAGGATGCCTCTCAGGGACCCAACGTTGACAAGCCCCTGCGCATTATTGGAGATTCCTACAAAGTCCAGGTGGATTTATGAAATCATCTCATCAAGTTCAAAATAAATGTGTGGTGCTGAGTTGCCATGTACTCTAATCATCATGTTTTTCTTTTCAGCAAGCCCAGGAGATGGTGCAGGAGATCTTGAGAGAGAGAGACCACGGTGGCTTTAGTGAAAGAAATGACTTCAGCTCCCGAATGGGAGGAGGCATGGATGTGAGTTTGTGTGTGGGAGCAAAGTTAGAAGTGGTATCAATTGTCTTTGAACCAAATCCAAGTTTTGTCAAAACGTATGTTTTCCATTCAGATCCCGGTACCACGACACTCAGTCGGTGTGGTCATTGGGCGCAGTGGAGAGATGATCAAGAAAATCCAGAATGATGCAGGAGTTAGGATACAGTTCAAACAAGGTAGGACCCTGTGATGACTTTATAATGGTTGCATTTATACATTTTCCACATTTGTTGATCCAATATATTGCATCACATCACACACCAGAGCAATAACCTTATTATCCATTCCCCTCCAAAAAGACAGTTTACAGGCAGCTGACTTAGGTGGAAATTCTCTGATTATGTGAATGCCTTTTCACATGAGTTTGTA
Organism: Macquaria australasica; assembly: GCA_005408345.1. Lineage (NCBI taxonomy): Eukaryota > Metazoa > Chordata > Actinopteri > Centrarchiformes > Percichthyidae > Macquaria > Macquaria australasica. The sequence goes on from SEMN01000674.1 coordinate 53,805, forward strand.
TGTGCAGAGCCGGTGCCATTTTGCTCTCTTTTTTACCTTACTGTTGACTTGACATGCATTATTGGAAAACTGTCTGAGGGAGGGGTGTGCTTGCAAAAATCTAGTGTTGCAAGGACAACCGTGGCATGAGAGGAGCAAGTGACATGACTTTTTCAGTCTGAACTGAGTGATTTTTGACCACTAGGAGCAGGTAGCCAAGACCTGGCTTGTGTGAGGTCTTAAGTTATAGAGTTTGGTGTTGATTCTCATTGGGTTCAGTGCTACAAGTGACCTTTCCACATTAGTAATGTAATTCAATGTTAATATTGCTTAATGCAGATTCAAATCTTTCCTACAGATGACGGGACTGGTCCAGATAAGATTGCCCACATAAGTGGTCCCCCTGACCGCTGCGAGCACGCTGCCCAGATCATCAATGACCTGCTGCAGAGCATCAGGGTCAGGGAGGAGGGACAGGGGGTATGCATCACTCTTTCTCACACATGCACAAACTGTCACACTGTAGAACATGCTTTTGTTCACTCGCATGTCAGCAGGCTTGAGGCAGATTTTTTTGTACTGATTTCATCTGCTGATCTAAACTTGTAAAAAAAAAATTTCCTCAACCTAAATCTTAAAACATAAGCAGTGACTTTTCATTCAATATAAACATGTACATACACACATACAGTATTAAGTATTATGCTGTAGCACTAAGGCTTTCTCTCTCCTCCATCCACAGGGTCCCCCAGGTCCTCCGGGCATGCCTGCAGGCAACAGGGGCCGAGGTGGGGGACAAGGCGGTTGGGGACCCCCTGGAGGGGAAATGACCTTCTCTATTCCTGCCCACAAGTGTGGGCTCGTGATAGGCCGGGGAGGAGAGAACGTCAAGTCGATCAACCAGCAGACTGGGGCCTTTGTGGAAATCTCTCGACAGCCGCCCCCCAACGGAGACCCCAACTTTAAGCTGTTTATCATTCGGGGGTCACCACAGCAGATCGACCACGCCAAGCAGCTCATTGAAGAGAAGATTGAGGTACTTACCATTCTTGTTTTTTTGTTGCATGTAGGAAAACCAAAATACAGAAGCTGGAGATCTCACCTGAACACAGATGATCACATCTTTTTTTTTCTTAAAGGATATTATCTGTTTAATTCATTGTATCCTGGATGAGATTATCTTACAAATACCACCACATTGTGTGACTGTTCGATTAACTTATCAACAGATAATTAATTGGCAACTATTTTGATAGTCAAATAATCATTTTGGTCTTTTTGTTAAGCAAAAATGTGAAACATTTGCTGGTTCCAGTTTCTCAAATGTGAGAATTTGAGGCTTTTATTTATTCTTTTTCTGTGTTCATTCATTTGATGTGTGATTATGTCATGTGTTACAGGGTCCTCTGTGCCCTGTGGGCCCAGGGCCAGGTGGACCAGGTCCTGCTGGTCCAATGGGTCCATACAACCCCAACCCATACAATCCCGGACCGCCTGGGGCGCCTGGACCACCACAGTGAGTACTTACAAATAATGTGCAGCTGTTTGTGTAGCTTTATAGCAGCATTTAAGAAGATACTTTTTCTTGTCATGTCAGGATGATGATCCTGAGAAGTTTTTAATAATCAACCATTTCTTTTCTCCTCAGTGGTGGTCCTCCAGGTCCTCACCAGTACACTCCTGAGGGCTGGAGCAACACTTACCAGCAGTGGCAGCCCCAGGCCCCCCATGACCCCAGTGAGTCACGTTTGACTTCACTGCCTCTCCTGGTTTTCAAGGATAAATGTTTATTTTTGCACATTTTAGCATGTTGGCTCTCTTTATAAACACATCATTCTACCGCAGTACTTTCATCCCAGGCTATAGGTTTTACTGTATACCCTCCCAGTCATTTCAGATGAGTAATGACAATTTTCTTTTCTAAATCTGGGAAGGTCAGCAGGAGTACTGATGGAAATGTTGTGATGAGATGCAGTGTCTTTACCTTAAGCAGCTCTGGCTAACCCTGTCTCTGTTTCCCCACTGGTCTCCAAGCCCGGTCTCCAGGCCAGTAGCAGGGGCTCACCCTCACCCTATGAGGACCTCACCCCCTCCACCCTGCATCTTTTCTAGGCAAGGCAGCAGCCAATGACCCCAACGCAGCCTGGGCAGCCTACTACGCTCAGTACTACCAGCAGCCGTCGGGGGCTGTGCCAGCCCAGTACCCTGCTAACCCAGCTGGAGGTGCCCAAACTTCAGGGGACCAGACCCAGCCCACACAGACGCCGGGGGGCCAGCCAGACTACACCAAGGCCTGGGAGGAGTACTACAAGAAGATGGGTGAGACTGCCAAAGAACACCATCTGTAACTTTTACCTGCTATTAAGAAGCAAATGAATGATTTTTTACTAGTGCTGAGATATGATTATTGGTTTAAACAGTCGATCAACAGAAAAATCAACCGATCACTTTATTTGTATCCAAAGGGGAATTAGTTTGTAGCAGTGAAACACAAAACACAAGATGAAAACACAAAGCACATGAACACATCATATAAATAATAATAATTTAAAAAAAAAACGGATCAATGATATGATGATCAATTGTAATACTGATAGTTTAATAACAGAGTACTTGAAAGAAATAAAACGTGTAAAGAAAAGAAAAAAATAATGTAGTGCAGTGTAAGAGCTTGAGAGAACAACTGTGTCTCAAATCCATACTACATACTAATTCTATACAGTATATACAACATAAAAATCACCAAAGAATCAATGTACTTTCACTGCCAATTAAACTTCATTAACAGACATCAAAATGTTTTCTCTAAGACTTAATACTTATTTTTTGTTTTCTAGGAAACGACTCAATTCATTTTGTTTTTTTCTAGCTGTGAGCAGCTCTTACATTTTCTTTGTGCATGGGAGAATAGTGTGCATCAACAGCACACTCAAAAATAGACCAAATTTAGTATGCATTCTGTCTGGTTTGAGTATACTTAATTTTGCCACTTGAACACACTACATACATAATATGGATTTGGACACACCGAATGTTTCGTTCCTAAGGTGAACTATTGCTTGTCTTTAAATCGGCATGAATGTAGTGGTGAGCTGGGTCATGTCTCTTTTGTCTGTCACCTCCAGCCCAGGCAGGTGGCTCTGTCCCTGGGACAGCAGCTGCAGCCCCAGGAGCAGCAGGGGGAGCAGCATCCACAACGGGGGGTCAGCCGGACTACAGCGCAGCCTGGGCGGAGTACTACAGGCAGCAGGCTGCATATTATGGACAGACAGGACAGGCCCCTGGACAGCCATCCACTCCCCAGCAAGGACAGGTTGGTACAGAGGCCACAGCGAGGTTTTCATCATGTTTCTGTGATATCATTCAGTCTGCTGAATCTGACACGGAGGTTTCCATTATCTATCTGAAAGTAATACAATTTATACAATTTATAGTAAGAGGTTGATCCTCGAGTGGTTTTCATACAAAGGATGTGCTTTCTTTCCACCGTTTGTATTTTAGACACAGTGAGAGTTCAAGGCAGGAGGTCTGTGATGCTGGAGAGAATCAAGACAACAGGATGAAGAAGACCCTGAACTTAAGGCCAGAATCTAGCCTGTTAAGATTTTTTTTATTATTATTATTTCTTGTTAGAGGAAACTCTTCCTCACCACCGAACACCATCTGGATACTTTTTAATAAAAATGTGAACTGAACAAACGTTCTAGTGCTTTGCTGCTGAGGGGAGGGAGAAGACTGATGATCCCGTCCTGACAGCCACACGGCTTCTCAATGCCACTACATACATTTATATATGCCATTATGAACATGGACGCCTTGAAGTGCTTACTTCATTGCAGAGGAGTCCGAGTTGCCAATAAATCTATCTCATCTTCCTTTTATTAACTTCTTAGGAATTCTAAGTCCCATTTTTAAAGCACTAACCTTCATACCCCTGTGTTATATTTACTGAGTTGCACAGAGCTATTAGGACTATAATCATATTGTGTATCTGGTACAGATAATACATCAGAGAAATCCTTTTTAAAACTCATTTGATTTGCTCAGTGTTTTGATTTTTTCTTTGTTCATTAAATTGTCACATTTACCTCTGCTGAGGCTTGCATGGTGTTTCAACTTGTGTACATTTGGATTGTTTTTCTTTTGCTTATGAATGTGAGCCAGTTTTACAGTGTACAAATGGAACGCGACAGTGTCGATTCATGCATGTGGGATGACTAATGGTCAAACACTTAAAAGTAAGGCACCTAATAAAGAGCAGGGCCACCCTTCACCTGCAGAACAGCTTCAGTCGGTCTACTAGTGACATGCAAGTCTTGAACTGTGTGATGACGTGAAAGTATTCTCCAAGATGCAAAGCCATGAGTTGTTTGAGAGATAAAGGTGGATATCGGGTTTTGCACCCAGATATTCACATAAGGGTTAAAGGTAAAAAGGTTCATGTTTAAATGGTTTAGCTGGGGAGACTATGACGGGTATTAGGCTTCGTCCTGGAGTCCTTGAAGATTGACAGATTTTTTAAATTGCTCATAGGTTGCAGCATTTATGCGCCGTACACCAGGTTATGCATCTTTTTTTTTGGCCTTGGATACAAGTGGCTTCCAATAAACATCCCTGCCATAAATACCCATCAGCGTGAGCATCACTACATAGAGCAGTATGTTTGTTTATGATGCCATGATTTAAGACTTTTCTCCTTGCCTCAGTTTATTTTGCATTTTTGTCATTTTTATCTCTGCTGTTCAAGCACCTCTTTTGCCTCTTTAATGTCCACTCAGGAGTTTTTTCACCTGAGAGCTTTTGTTTTCGGGGTAAAAAACACGCCGGCTTACTGTGGACGAAAGGCCAAAATGGAAAGAATATTGCTTGGAAAACTCAAAAGTGATTATCAGACCAACACATACTGCTTATGGGCATTCACCTTGAGGCAACTGCATATCTGTCCTTGTCAAGTACTGACTTTAAAGCGAAGGTTCTGTCACCCTCTGTAGTTCGTACATCTGCAGGTTCTTCTACAGTGGGGAACATGTCATGTAAGGCTACATTCAAACTATACATTTGAAACATGCTGTGATTTTGTTTCATCTCAAGGTTGCATGTGATTGCTTTTTACCTTATCATTACCTTACCTTGGTTTTTATGAATGCCAACAAGAATCTGTTGATCTTTTGTCTTCCCACAGCCATTGTTTGTGTGTAACAGAATATAGTCTTCCAATGTGTCCCACTTTACGATGTATTGTACATATATTCAGCAATATAAGGCCGCTGGTTTTGACTTTCAGAGATGTATCAGGTATGATTCTTGTATTCTGAATGGCAGCTGTGAGCCTGCCTTTGGCAGCAGTGTTGATATTGTTAATAGATGACCACCAGCAGCAATACTCTGAATTAAAAATGGGCAAATGTCAATTACTTTCAAATGTATGTTGAACATTTTGTTGTCTTTCACGTTCTTTTACAAACTGTGTGTACATAAAAAACATAGCCCACTGTCACCAGACATGACAAAAGCAGTTGAGATAAAATCACCACTGGATATCACTATTAGTCTTCCTCAGATTAATCAGGCAGTACTGCAAAGATTTCTTTTGAAACAAATAACTGAATCTACACTTATGATAAATCAAAAATCCCATTGAGTGAGTCCCATTCGGTCTGTCGTCTCATGGTGGCCCAACACCTTATTAAGACACTTTGCTGTTTTTTCCAGCCATCTGCATAGACTAAATGTATTCGTGGTTTCTGTTCCAGTGTCATACTTTGCAGCAGAAGTGATAACAGACAAGTGTGAGTACAACCCAGGAAGTCACTGTCTGTTTATCAAACTAAAGTGTATGATTGTGGCTACATGTAAGACAGAAATCCTGTCTATCTGTAAGCCACAACGATAATAAATATTGATGCACTGAGACGTGTAACTGTACTTACTGTTCAAAACAGACACTTTTGCTCAAACTTTGAAGAAAATAAATGTACAAGAGTGCAATTTTAAAAATTCTTTAATTTATATCTTTAAAATTAAAAACATCTGAATTGCATTCTACCACCTCCAAAGGCACAGTCATACTTACAGCAGACCAAATTCATAAAACACTGCCACTGAACATCTTTTTTCTCAATTTGTTTTGTACATAAGAAACAATGCACTATAAAAATGACTAAACATTTTTCTTACTGGGTAAACAATGGCCATTCTATATGCTGTAGAATAAAAGACTGGAGTGATATGTACTCAGCTGTGGTAGCATTAGACTCCATATAAAGGATGATGTGCTGGTTTGAGGCTGCCAATGCCTGTTGAAAACATGCGCACTGCAGCTATTTAAAGACATTGTATTTAAAAATCCAAAAATGACATGTTTACAACAACCAATCTTGACGAACAGTGCTTAAGAATATGGATGTTTGAAGCAAAACAAAGCCATTGGCAGGAGAGCGGAAACACGGTGAGATGACAGCACAGTGGAGGGAGATGAGTGTTGGTGGAGGACTGTGCAGAGAGAGCCATCAGATCTCTCACCTCTCACCAAATTCTCTGAACCACAATGAAGTGGTACAAGACGTTTGCACGAAAACCTGCACCCCACCACTAAAAACACCTAAAACTTCAAAGAAAATGAAAAACATTTCAGATAACTCTGTCGGAGTTTTAAAGACAATAGTCAGTATGTGCAAAGAGGCAGGGTGTTTGTGAAAAAGTCATCAGATATGATATAGGGTTGATAACTGAATGTACAATCACAAATCAATAATGCACACAAAGGTTGCTTACAATGTGTGACAACACAGCACCATACACTGCACAAGAGGTTCACTTAGTGACAACAAAATTCAAAATAGTGGATAAATATACAGTAGAATATAAGTGTATCACCGTTCTTACTCAGGCACAGTCCTCTTTAAAACATAGATAATTTAAAAACAATGGATTCAGGGATAAAAGCAAACAGGTTTGGCACACATGGAAAAATATATTAAACTAAGGCAAGAAAATGATATAAAGGAAAATGAGGCCACAGAGGAACATATTAGATGGACAGGAATGAAGCATTTGAACATAAAATATGACACATACAGTACCTCTCTCGTGGAACCAGGTGTTCAATAAAAGAGAGAGGATTTTTTGCAGCAACTAACGGGAGCCCCACTTCCACAGCCATAGCTTTGTCTTTACAAGTGTGTGTGTGTGTAGCAGCTGCGACAGGCACTCCAAGAACACAAGAACGTTTTCTTTACAGGTGAATAAAATCAAACAGGAAATCTACACGCGTCTCCCAAATCAAAACCTGAATGCCTTAGAAAATATCTACAGAAGAAACAGTCCACACTTGGCATGACTCACAATCACACAACCAGACACACACACACACACACACACACGCATATACACACCATCATGGAAAAGCATGTTCAGTCAGCCTCCAGAAGTAACAGCAGAGCGGTGTGACCCCAGTGCTCATACAGAAAACACACACACAAACAAGACAAACCCACCCAAAGATCCCAACCGCCTGCTGTCTTTCACAAATGTCTCTTCACCTTCTGAATGACATGGCTTCCCACAACATTTAATGAATTAGTAACAACTAAATTCAGCAACCATTTACTGCTGAAGGTCCACTTTGCACCCTCCTCCTGTAGGAGTTACCTTTACACACACACACACATCACAGTATTTTCAAGACCACTTTGATACGGCAGTGACAGTTTTAGGAGGATCTAGGGTGAGCAAAGGTTTCTCAGCAAGGAGACAGCGAGGCTACAGGTTGCAATGCAATGAGAGAGAGAGAAAAAAAACATGCCTGGCTTTAGTTCATTTTTACAGATCAACACAACTCAGGGCTAAAATGCTCTGTGGTTCTCTTTGCATTGACAGAGTCTGGTTTTTGAAGCCACATCCTATTGCACTGCCAATGATTGTGTATTGAATCAATGGTGCCAACAGGTGGTTGTGCCATCCAGGCAGCAGCAGTACTGATCGAGTGTGTGTTTTGATTGTGTGTGCGTAAACAAGTGGAACAATTACAGTATGCAGCGAGAGTGTGCACACACATTTACAAGATCTATATACATGTGTCAATTGTATAAATTAGTGTTCTTTGTACATCTGTGTGTGTGTGTGTGTGTGTGTGTGTGTGTATAATCAATATAATCAACCCACGTCTAGTAGTGTTACTTTGTGATTAGTTGTCAGCTGATCCGGTTGTGAAGAGGACTCTCTGGTCGGTTCTGGCCAGCTTGGCAGGCGGCTCCAGAGACTCCTCTCCTAGCACCCCCCCATCTGAGGGAAGGGACAGCTCCTGACCTTCGTCATCGCTCTCTTCCTCCTCTTCCTCTTCCTCTTCTGGGATAGACATGGATAAATGAGTTCATTATAAAACAATGCTTGAAACGTGACTGTAGTTAGTCTGAGATAAGCTAGAAACACAGTGTAATTACCTTTGTCAGGATCCAGCTGGCTTAGACCCCGGCCTAAACTGGCAAACTAATGGCAAGAGGGGAATGTGTTAGTACTGTAAATATGGCTTACATTATTTAGTTAATTTGTGTGTGTGTGTGTATGTGTTGGTACCTCTCCCATGACAGCAATGGGGGTCTCTCCTTTAGCCTGGGCGACTCTGTGCTCTATCAGGTAGTACATGTACTCATCGTACAACAGGCGGATCAGGTGAAAGGAACCAAAACTGGCTGCGCTCCTCAGGGTCAGGTCCCTAATCACCATAGAACTAGAGAGCAGAGATGGAGGGAAGTTACACATATATTCTGTAACTTCTTCTCTAACCACAAACAGGACGTTTTTCTCCGGTGGCTCTTTTACAGAATGTCCCAGTTTATTAAACTGATTTTTTTTGTTCTTTGCACATTAGAGATCGAGATAATACATTTATTACAGGGACCTTCAAAGGCGGTACAAGACCTGCATTCCTCTCTCTCTCTTTCTGGGCATGTTTTACGTTGTGCTTTTGCAGCCTTTATGTTAATCTGACACCATTTCATTCAGATTTGTGGCATGCTGAAAGTGATATAGTGTGTCTGAAAAGGACTTTAGTCACTTGATGGCCTAATGATTGCCTTCACTACAGCTCATAATGTGCAACTAAACTGATTGCAATTCTGATCTGCCATGAGCAGCAGTGGGCGCTGTCTTGTTATCTGTGGTCAGGAATTTATCACACTGATATCTCAAGATAGCAAATTCATACCATTCTGTTTTGTGAATTTATATTATTCAAACCAGCCATACCAGTTCATACACAACAGTGATTTACTGCCCATTTACTGTGTAACAAAAGCTTGTAGCTAAAACTCACAGCATCAACAAAGACAAATAAGTAGAATGGAAATGAAAATGTCCAAATGTTTCCCATCACACCTGTAAAAGGACCACTTGAGCAGGAAGAGCTTGGCGGCCTTCGGGAAGGCAGGGCTTTGCTGGTAGGGCTTTAGGACCTGGGAGACCACACCATCCAGCCACGCAGCCCACTGCTCCAGAGAGTTCTGCTGCTGGAGGGTCAGCTTGAAGTCCTGCTCCAGCCGCTGGACAACGCGGTCTTCACACCGGCACACCCATGAAGCCTGCTCCTGCAAAAGGTGGACAGGATGAGGGCAATGTGTCAGTGAGAGGCAGTCACGCCTGACTTTAGTTGTACCAGTATGGGGCAACGGGGCGACCTAATGTTTAGACAAATTATCCTTCAAACAGAAGACTCAGGTTAAAGTCCTTGTGTAAAAAAATACATTCCCTGCCAAACTGTCTTTAAGCAAGACACTAAATCACTACCAGGTGTGGGGTTCTGTGTCTAACCATGTGCTCTACTTGAGTTTCTGAGAAAAAGCTAGAGGGCTTGGTTTACAGTTCCTGGGTTAGAAAGTTGCAGAAAAGACAGAATGGTTGCCGCAGTGACTGAATAACTAACACATGAAACCTCATTAAAACCACACGCTACAGAAGAAATTGTTGCATATTATGCACAGCACCAAAAACAGTGCAAGATTAAACCACAAACACTGAAATTCATGCGAGGTGAAATGAATGCACAGCGTTCAGAGACTAAACCAACCTGGACGTTAGCAAAGTCGACGCGGTTGAGGTCGGAGAGCATCTGGTTGATCTGGGCCGTGTTCTGGAGGACAGCGCGGGCTGCCTGGGCGAGGTGGTTCAGACTGGTGTAGCGACGCAGCGTCTGGGCAAATGCATTGGCTGACGTTACCTGAGAGAACACAAGGAGAAAAGGACGAAAGGACATCAAAAATATGTTTTACATAAAGGCACACATACATACAAATATCTCTACAAATAACCTAATGTAACAGTTTTTGGGCTACTTAGGGTAAGCAACGTACTGTACGTTCAGCTCTGGCCTGGGCCTTAATGAGTAGAAGGGGCATGTGAGAGAGGCATGTCATTGATCAAGTGTTGCAGGGCAATATTTATCAACATGACCTTGTATTTCACTTAAGCACATAACATTCAGGATCAATAATTCTGGTGAAGTAGTCCATTCACCCTGTGTGAAAACACTTGATAATGAGACTGTTTCCATAAGAAATACTTGCTCAGAATAGGCTATTTTCTACTCATAATGATTGACCTAGAAATGTTGCTGCATTTATTTTCACAAACGCTGCACCACAGAGCTGGCAAATAATATAACTGTAGTTTAGTCCAAAGTATTACACCTAATAATTTCTAAGCTTACCATCAGTTTCAACGAAAGTATAGTTTTGTAATGGCTGGTCCTGCAGGCCTAAAAAGCAGCTTGCTCCATGCCTCAGAAACATGTTGTTCCACCAACTGCAAACTAATACAAGGGGACTGTACCTTGATGCGGACCATTTCCTCAGGGATGTTCATCATGGCGTTTGTCAGCCAGCTCTCCAGGCTCTTGGCAAAGTTGCGGATGGCTTGAGTTAAGGCACCTGGGGGAAGCAAGAAAAATATTATGAGACTTTAATACATAATAATAAATGATTATCAAACACCGGGTGAACATAGCTAAGTTTCTGCTGTATAGATTTCTTGTTGATGTATATACATAACCAAATTTAATATGTGATTCCAATCTACATGGAAGACAAGGACCTAGGACATGGAAAATGTTTCTGTGGCAGCAGTGCTGCAGGATGAAAGGAAAGATCCTTTTCCATAGCCACGTTCCAAGAAATGTCTGACTAAAACTGAAACTGAAACAAAGAAATAAAGTCTAAATTCCAGTAAGTCAGTTTCCACAGTAGAGCAGTAGGTGCACAGTAAGGGAAAACTGTGCTCTCCTACTACAGAGCCAGTCCAAACGTTTCCCAAGAGAAAGACAATCCTTGTTTGTATATGTGATATGTCGGGATGACCTTTGTTCTCTCATAGGTTCATTCTAAATAGTCCCAGTTGGCACTGAGGTTAAAGAATAGCTCTTTTTCTGTATAGGCGTATACTGTGGGTATGGACAAATATGCTTTAATGTTACTACTGACAAGAGAGTAAAGTAAATAGACAAATTTAAATAAAAAAAGTCATATATGAGAAATTATTTATAATTATTTATTTAATTTATTTTCTGTGGGGTTCACATTTGAGGTAAAAATATTGTTATATAATATTTTGTGATGTGCATATAACTCTCTGCACCATACTGTATTTCACAATATGGTGTTTTACTACAAGCATTACAAGCATTCTTCTTGTAGAGCCTTACTGGGGATGGGCCTGAGGACATCAGGGATGAGGATCTCCACCAGACCCTGGTACAGGCTGTTGTCACAGTCACGACTCCAGCGCAGCACTGGCTCATACTTGCACAGCAACACCAGGCAGGACTTAGGGAGACGCTTCTCTGACTCATCATGACTGCCAACACACATACAGTTTTAATTACCTGCATTTTGTATAAAACGGCACCGCTTCTGCAATAAGAGATTTTAGGACAAAAACTGAATTTTGAATGTTTGTCTGTAAGTCTTGACCACTCACACAGCCAATGTGGCATCTCCAGCCTGACTCTGGCTGAACCTCCAGAAAGTCTTCCACAGAGTTTCCACCAGGGTAAACTGCAGGTTGACCATCACATCTAGTATGGCCTGCCAGAACACAGAGAGTACATCTTGAGTACACATTGTGAGGAGAAAGGAGTGCATTAGTTATTAAAAGACCTCACTTTAAATGTTTGCTGAGCACCTTTAGAGGCATCTTCTCCCTTAGTTGTCTAACAACATGACTTTTCCTTTTCCCAGTGAACGTTCAGTTAGTATTGAGTACTTTAAGTTACAGTACTTTCTTTCAAAGTAGTCTTCCAGTGACAACTATAGAATAGAACTATAGATAGAAGAGGCAACCTCATCAATACTCAAGGGGTGCCCGCCAGCTAACCAATGTCCTTTCAGTCGGTTACCTCACAGTGTTCTCTGTACAGCAGCTGAAAGCTCTTTATGTGCTCCAGCTCAATTCCCTCTGGCAGAGACTTCCCCTGGAGGTCGATGTCTGGGAACTCTGGGAGAACTCTGGATGCATCTGGAACATAGAACACAAGAACACAGGATACTCAAGGAGAAGTCACATTAAATGCAGAGGGTAATCAGTATTAACTGTTAATAATATTGTATTTTATGTATGTATATAGTATTTTCACAATAATACCATCATACCATCAGACTCTTCTTTAAGGCAAATCCTTAATCATCACTTTTATACCTGTAGGCATTTGTTCACTATTCACTGAACTCACCTAGGAACTGCTGGTACTGCTGAACCTGGGTGCTGATGTCCACCTGCCCTGACCCCTGCTGCTGTTGTTGCTGCTGGCCTGCTCCGGATGCTGTGCCATTGGTCATGCCCTCTACTTTATGCACGGGCTTCAACCTGATAGGAACAGGGATAAAGTACATACATTGACGTAGATGAAACATTCAGGTCTACACAAAGATGATGAATAACATATATAGTGTGAGAGTCAGTGATACAATTGTATAAAAGAAAACAAAAATAGATGGAAAATAGATATTCAAGAGAAATGGTCACGGTGGTGTAATGATAGACAATAGATGTTTGAGTTTGTACCTCTGTTTCTGTGAAAAGGGCTGCTGCCTCATGGCCAGATGTTGCTGGTCTTCCATCAGACGGAGAAGAGAAGAGCCTGCCTTGATCCTCAACCCGTAGTAGTGGTATTTAGAATTACCCCTGTCAGGAACAGATAAAATTTGTTTTTACATAAAATTGGACCTGCGTTAGCGAATCTGTCTTCCATAGTAAATCTATAGAGGAGAAAACAAAAGGACGTGAGACGAGGGGGTTTATGTTGTCTATGTAAACCTATGGTAAGTCCCCCAAACCTACATACATAGTCTCAACACAGGCTGATTTAAATATATATATATATATATATTATAAAATACAATAACCATACATACTGTATTGTTTAACTAAACCCCTATTACCAAACATTTCTAAAATTCTCACCCTCCCCTCCTTTGTCAAACTCACTCACCCACTCACATGCTGTCTGTCTTCATCTCTACCCACACTTCTTCCTACAGTAGGCGAACATTTTGCAATGCTCCAAGGAGCTTTACAAAATCACCATTGGTCTTTAGAAAAATCACCATTGGTCACCTGTAGGAAACTTTGCATGGGTGTCCACTAATTGAGATCTATATGTATGCGGATCATAGAGTGCGTATAAGGAGGACGTCTGTGCTGCTGACGTGCATCGCTGTGGTAGGGAGATTGTGGGAGAAAGTGTTGTCTCTGCACTTCTCTCTCTCTCTTTGCCTGCTCTCTCTGTGACGTCATGTTGATATCTAACATTTTCTGTCTAATATGTTTCAGTCAGCAGAAACCCATTTGACAGAAAAATACATTTAAAAATCAGGACATTAGTAAGGGTGTCAATATATACAACCCTGTCATGTCATACAGGGAAGCTATGTATGAAAGGGGTATATGTATGTGCACCCCTATGTGTGTATATGGTCTATCATGTCTTCTATACCTGACTTTTGGGTGTCTGATGACCCATCTTACCGTGTGCCCAGGCGTCGTGTGCGTAGCCCCATGAACACAGATCTAATGAGTTTCCCGAAAGAAGCAGCATTAACAGGCTCTAGTTTCTGCTCCTGGCAGTGCAGCAGATAGTGGCAGTAGAGGGTGGAACGTGGCAGACTCACTCCTTCAGCTGTCTCATAGTTGTCCAGCAACCACTGTACCTGACACGCAGGCAATAAAAAAAAAAAAGAAAATAGCTGGTGCAGTTAGCAAAGCCAATAGATACAAAGAGGAAAACACACCTCAACATATATGCACACAAAAATACGCACACTTATTTGCAAACACATTACCCACATTTTTCAGCTCAATATACAGTACATGCGCACACATTTTATAACAAATTATACAAACACAAACAAATCCACACATTTACCGTTTGTCGATCATTTGGGAATGAAAACACAAATACGTTTGTTTGCGTGCCGTGGCATACAACTTTGGTATGCAATGAATTAATGGCCTGGAATACTGATGGGATGTTTGCCAAACATAGGCCGGTTACCATTATCATATGGGGTTCAATATGATGAATTTGGGATGAACAATATAGTGTTGGGACATTTCAGGCAAATTAAAAATGCCCCTCGTCACATGCACTGTAATGATATGAAAATGATGAGGTCATGGTTTTGTTTTCTTTGAAGAGGAAATCACAGTTAAAAATACTGCATGCTACAACAAGATTTATTGTGATCAATACTAAAAGTATTATATCACCCACAGCTAACATTTTCTGGTCCTAATACGAATCTCCACATTTTTAATTGTGCTTTCCACTGGACAAAACTATGACGTCATCTGTGTGCACCACTAAAGGGTTGTGTGGATGAGAACAAAACGAGAAGAAATTCCTGCGCTTGGCGCCTCTGCATACCTTCTTGTCTGCCGACGGCACGCTACTCTCCTCGCCCTCTGTAATACTCACAGTGGCTGGGGAGGCGCGGGCGGTGTGTGAGTAGTTCTGACTGTTGCCAGCTGCCCCTCCGCTGCTGCTGCCCAGCATGTAACCCCCCTGGATCACATAGCTGCCTGTTGCGCCACCGTTGGTACCTGCCTCTTCCCCTGCCCCATTGGTGGTGCCACCTGTGGTCACCACGGTGGCCCCTCCCCCTGCTGCACTGGTGGGCTGGGCCACAAACATGGACACACCCCCTGTTGTGCCAGCAGTCACAGAGACAGTTAGAGGAGTACCAGGGGTGGAGGCCTGTGAGCCTGAGGTTGGCTGACCTTCATAATACTGGGCAGCTGTGGTCTGGGTGTACAGGGGTGTATCAGTGTAAGGGAAGGCGCTGGAACGACTGGATGAAAGACATGAAAAGACGTGTTAGAAACTGTTGGAGAAGTTAAACTGTAAAAAGGATTAGGATTGTTAGATGATGGACACTGTTTTATTCTAACATGGTGCTGGTGGTGTAGTTGGTGTCTCCTCCTTCCACATACTGCACTTGATTGGTGTACACATGTTGCACTGGCACTGGTGTGAGCTGCTGCTGGACCTAAGGAGTGGGCACACACACACACACACACACACACAAAAATTCAATAAATCCTTGCCTGCCTAGTTAGACCATATCAGCTGTATCATCGCCTGAGATTCCTAACATCTTTCATGTATAGTTTCTTTTGCAATTATAACTTATTCTTAGCTACAGACAGTTTCTCTATTTACTTCACTCTATAGCAGCAGTCTCCCTTGTGTCCCTGACCTACTTGGAAAGTGGCAGTTGTAGCCTGCAGTGGTGGCTGATCAGGACGTGAGCTTGTGACTGCAGGGTGGGCTCCTATCTCTTTCTCCGCACATACAGAGAGCAAGTACAGTGATTGGTAATACTGAAGGAGGTCCAAGGGGAGGTAGAGGGGTTTTCCACAGCATTCTCGTATGTCTGCTGATGCCCAGGCCAGGCACTCTGGCTGTCCTATCTCATGACACAGCTGCCATTCTTCCAGATTCTTATTCCTGACTAACGCTGTCACCTCGGTGCTAGGGAGGAGCTGGAAGCCGACAGAGGTTCAACCACAGATGTGATTAGCTGACTAATACTAAGGAAGCTGTGATGACCTGTGTGTTTGTTTGTATTCCACAAATGCATGCTGGCCAGTGACTGTACAAGTGATTGTCAGACATCATATTTGACCACCAATGATGAACTGTGTTACTCTGTGTGTTTGACTTACCTCCGGGCTAATATGAACAGGCTGTAGACTGGTAACACTGAGCTGTGTGCCTGGCTCAGTCTTGGCTATCTGAGAGGTGGCCTGCACCACGGACCTCTGCTGAGATAAAGATACTATATAGTTTTAAGAGTCAAGGAAACATTAATTTCATGTTGTGTTTGTGTGTGTGTACATAATTTACCTGTTGAGCCACCTGTACCTGCTGAACAACCTGCGTGGGAACTCCTGTCTGCACAACAGCTGGAGGGGGGCTAGAGTCCGACACACTGTCACTTGAGTGAAGGGAACCCTCTGAAGGACAAAGAGGGGAATGTAAATACATTCAGAAGTTGGTGACATTATTTCACTTTCATGAAGTTGTTGATATGCTGTCATTTTGTAAGCGTACCACTCGTCCATTCCACCATACAGACAAAGTCTCAAACTTATCAGTTACAGAAACTAAACAAGGAATTGTGTAGCAAGGCAACTAGATAAATGTGTTTGAACACAATTACAATCCATAAAACTGTCAAGTATCTTAACTGACTGTCCTTAAGAACATAGTGTTATTAAATTTGATAAAGACAGATCTGACTATTAAAAATAAATTGGTTTGTATAAAAAACATTTTTTTAAATGAAAGACATTTTAAAAAATCACCTTTATTAGACATAAGACTTTACGCAACACAAATTTTATGAGGAGTAACCACTAAAATATGGACTTATTGAGTAATGTGCTGCTTCAGTGCATGTGTAATTGCAAAGCCCTAAACTAGCCTGGTCTATGTTAGTATGTGATGTGATGTTACCTGTGACTGTGACAACAATGTACTGAGGAGTGCTTTGAGCATTTCCAGACTGTGTGGGGGAACCCTGGATCTCTGCAGTCACATACTGCGTCTGGGCTGGCTGAGTCTGTGCTGTGGACTGGGTTTGACTACCAGCTGCAGGCTTCTGAGTGGTGATGGAAGTGGTTTGATCAGTGGGAGTAGTTTGTCCTGTGGGTGTGACGACAGTGGGAGTGGCAACAGTAGTCTGAATCTCAGCCAGAAACTGAGTGGCAGTTGGAGGGGTGGAGCTGGCGTCAGGTTGCCCCGGTGTGACGGTCACACCAGCCCCCTGGGGTTGGGCTGCCGGCTGGATCTCACCTACGTAGCCTGAGGTGGCCATTACAAGAGCTGGGAATCACCCTAAGAAACAGAAAGAAGTGACTAGTTAGGTATTTCTAGTAACTATTAGGGATGCTCTGAAATGGTCAACCCAAGTTCAAGGTCGAGTTTATTGTAACAAATACAAGGAAATGTTTGTGCCCCAGCTCTCATCTTTTGTGTACATAAATAAATACAGACCATCCATTCTATAATATTTAAAGCCCACAACAACCCTTCCAGCCCACATAATAGTAATAACTTACAACTCACATAACCATATACCCAGTGCACTCACATGTAACATTGCATACATACTATTTACAAGAAGTGATCACTGAATGTGGGAGAGCATCAGCTATTCAGCAACCTGACTGCCTGTGGAAAAAAACTGTTACTGAGACGGGTGGTGTGAGATTTGATGAGCAGGATTAATGCTGGAATTGTTTGTGTCTGGGTACTATTTGGTTAGAATAACCTAATGTCATTTGATCTTTCAAGCCACTGTATAATAATTCAGATAGAGACAGGCCAGGGGATAGAGATCTAGTAAGAGGTTTGGTAGGTAGGAGGGATCTTACAATTCCCCATTTTGGAGGATATAGCAGAACAAAATGTAATGAATCACAGCTTCTAGTAAAATATTACTTTTAAAATGTGTAACTAGCAGTACAGAGTAATTCATTAATATTTTGGAGTAGGGAGTCCAACTTGTAAAATGACATGGGCAACACTTGGACATGAGGCAAGTGATCTCTTAAAAATATAAGTGAAAATATCAGATGCTGGTTTGATCACTATTTCCTTCCCCACTGTTTTTTCTAATAACTTTAATCTGTGGTCAACAGTTCATATCCTAGAGACATTAGAAATATTTCTACATTCTCATTTGTTGCCTAGATGCAAATGAATGAGTAAGAGGAAAGTACTACTGTGGCTGACCTGTTGGTGGTGCAGCTAATGTGGAGATGTGGGGGAGGAGCATTGACGGGAACAAGCATTTCAGTGTCTCGTTACCTGTAATGTGATCACACATCCTATGGCCATTCACATATGTATACCGGTATGTGAATGGCTGTATACAGTTATGCCTGTAGCACAAGTTGGGAAAATCCCATACCACATTGCTTTAATATTGCAATGCAGGCTGTTGTTATGCTTTATGTCACACACAATTACATGTACACCTACATGTAACCCTAACCCTTAATTTGTGACATGTTTAATACAATATCCTAAATACTAACTTTTAAACTCCTTGCCTTTGTTCATCTTTGTTTAACTGACTGAAAAAAGATGGGACAGACGAAAAGGGTTTATTATGACCAATGCTACATCTGTGTTTTCAAAACCAAATGAGGGTTCTTAATAAGATAAGATAAGATAAGATAAGATAAGCCTTTAATTGTCCCACAGCGGGGAAATCCTTACGTTAATGGTCGATTTGCAGCAAGACACCTTACAACAAAATTCCTCGAGTTGCTCACATAACAAATCAGTGAACAAACACGCTCACAACAACTCGGACCTGCAAAGCACCTGCACAACGCCCTAGCTCGCCACGCCCATTAGATGTTAAATGTCCGCCACCTGCCCCAGCTTCTTCAACTTTCCATATTTCAGTTGCCTGTGATTACAACTCTGCCCCTGCCTCAACAGTAATCCAACAGCCGTTGAGCCGGCTGCTGGGGAAAAAAACAATGTCTTAAACCGTCACATAATGCACGTAAATGATCGTTAAAAAAGACCAGTGGCCGGTACTGGTGAGCAGTAGCGAGTACACGCCTGTCGTGACAGCACTGATGCTAGCTATCTAGCAAGGTAGCACGGGCAGCAAGCTAACTGGTCTCTACAACAACCGCCATTTTGTACCTTTTGCATTTGACATCGCCATAACAACGGCCTGCTTGAGTATGCATCTGTGGCTGCGTCGTCATGGCAGGCACAATTCAGTGTCACTGGAATGAGCTGCGGGCACAAACTGCCCCGTTCAAGAAACGGACTCGACTGATTATCAGTACGACGCCTAGCTTGCAGGCTAACCTCAGCTAACACTGGAAGGCAGTTGCCTGTTATGGCTACTGAAACAACAAG
This sequence comes from Macquaria australasica, assembly GCA_005408345.1. Taxonomy (NCBI): domain Eukaryota; kingdom Metazoa; phylum Chordata; class Actinopteri; order Centrarchiformes; family Percichthyidae; genus Macquaria; species Macquaria australasica. The sequence continues at coordinate 73,222 of SEMN01000674.1, forward strand.
GGAAAAAAAGCAATAGCACAATTCAGCTGAAGCATAATTGGACATAAAATATTTCCTATATGTTAAGAGCTTCACCTCTGGTTCCACGTGTGTATTTCCCACCGGTAAAATATCTTCCTTTATTTTTATGGCGGATTCAGTTGTTGTTGTTGTTGATTCTCGTTGCTGGGCTCTTGTCGCCAGGGCTACCGTGGCTATGGCGCTTCGTCCTCACCAGGGCAACTGTTGCTACCCACCCGGTCCCTTCCCTCCCCCTTCTTTGCTCTGATTGGCTGCGTACTGCCAAATTGTCTTAAAGTCACAGGAACAGCACATTTTTACTACAAAGCCTTCCACGCCCATTTGTGGAACATCCCTGTCTATCATAGATATTACATTTTTACAACTAAGGCGGATGCTATGCCAGTAAAAGGAATAGGTTCATCTTAGTGCTTGTCAAAATTCTGTAGTTAGTGATTTGATTGTGTCATAGTATAACTGTCTAAAATTTAAAACAGAGTGGCTATAGCCAATACAATTACTACATGTAGTACCCATTTGTCTGGTGATGATACATCTGTCTGGATACATTTAAACCAAGCTCGTTTAGTGAATGGCCTCAGGGTCTAGCAGTTATCTGACTTATCTGACAAATAATGAACAGTGATTTGATTCTAGTGATGGTTTGTGTTCAACCAAGTCTTCTTCCTTTATACTGTAGATTTATTTTACAAATATGTTGGACACACACTCGCTTCATCTCACTTCAGCAAGGTATTCTAGCTCCAGTACCAGTATTACAAAGAAGCCAATTTTTTCTCGTTTCTGACTCTTGCCTGTCAAGACTTTTGTATAACGTTATAGGATGAAACACAATACATCTGATTACATGTATTCCTGTGCTATAAAAAGTGTGAACAGCCCATTTACCAGCTACTGCCAGCCCTGGATAGCCAGTTGGCAATTTTCTTACCCTAAGTCACTTTTTATAGTTATGCAGCTGTCATACAACAGAACAAAATATAAATGACAACACCTGCTGAAACACAAAAGTAGGCCTAATTGGTAACTTATTTCAAAAGTATCCGTTAAAACAAATTATACAGTATGTAGGACCAAATTATATAAAATGATCTACAGTGTGCATTGTCAATACACCACATATTTATAGAAAGTATGGGCCATTGCATTTTCATGTTGTTCCCATGACCTCCACAGGTCACTTCTGTGACACTGTGTTAATGAAAGTCAGGGTGGACACCCTCCTAAAATGCCATTTTGCTTGCTTGTTATCGTCACATTAATTACAAATTCATCATCCCCATTGTAATTTCCTAAACGAGCGACCTTTGACTATGTGGATACACAGATAAAAATGTGCTTTATTTTTGCCTGACTCATAATAAGACTTCTATGTTATCTGACTTTGAAAATGTCACTGGTCCTGTCTCGGTCCTCCCAGTTCACCTTTTGGCAAAGAGATGACAGAATAAGCGATTTTCAAGAGAAAGGGAAAATGATACATACGGAAGTTATACAGGGACTTGTGGGGATTAAAAATGGCAAAACTGATGTAAACAATTGTGACATTAATCACAATGGCCTAAATATATCCCTGTGGTGGTGTCAGCAATTGTTAAATCTTAGCAGGGCAACATGCGTAATTAGGCCTGAAAGGTTCATTTCATGTGTTCAGGCAATGTCAGTTCACCATATGTACTTATCATTTTTTATTTTTGAAAGGAATGACCTTTACAATGCACCTCTTCTTTTAAGACTTAAGATGTTGCTCTATATGTTGAGTATCCTTATGGTGTATTCATTGGTCTCAGCTGCCCGCTTGAAGATTCATTTTGCAATTAAAATAAATGATCTGTTTTTAGTTTTAGTTTTATTTGCTTTGATTTGACTAATTTAACTAGCTTATAGAATATCCATGCACAAAACAATCTATGGTATCAGTAGGGGACAAGAGACCATGATACCTAGTGATTTAACTAGTTATAATGCCACAATATAAAAAAGGAAATTGCCATGCCCTGTGCGAAACATATAGATAGAAACAGAGTTGTAATTTGCCAATATGCTATAAAAGTTTATTATGTCACATAGTCTCATACTTTTTGCCTTTGGTTGACATTATTAATGTCAATATGCTCCTCGTGTTCACACTCACTACATGACCCATGATTATGGAATGTTTTACATATTAAATGTAAGTGGGATCTGATGAAGTCATAATATTGATGGACATTAAAGGTGACAGAGGTGCTTCTCATGCTGAAACACAATTAGATCATCGAGGCCTCTGACATATTCGTTAATTATGCCACCTTTGGTCTGCTTTTTGTCTCCATAAAGGTCTCTGACTGTATCTCTCTTTCGAATCTGTTCTTCTCTCAGAGAAGGCCTGCATGCGCAGTGTGTCTCCCTTGCAGGGCTCCAAACCCCTTTATAAACCACGCCTGGGTCACCTGGAAAGTCATAGCTCTTGCAAACAGGGAGACAGAAAGCTAAGTGCTGCTCAAAGCAAAGAATCTCCTGTCATTTTAACCACCTCTATTTTGCACTATTTCTTTGGGGTACCATGTGGAAAGCTGTGGTTCTGGCTGTATGTCTGCTGGTGGCTGGGGTTCAGCCCATGGAGGACCCAGCATATGGGGTGAAGCTATGTGGCCGCGAGTTCATCCGGGCAGTCATCTTTACTTGCGGAGGCTCACGATGGAGACGGTCACTCAGGAGTGCAGGTGAGAGGCTGAAGGTGCCAAATCTTCACCATTACTGACCTTGTGATGTCTCTTATCTACAATCACTGTTTCATCTGGTGACTATATGATACTGACTAAAACATTACTGTATGAGATTTTCCCCCCTAACTTCTAATGTTATGAGATTTGTGATTTCTCTGGGTCCTTGTAAATTGATTATATGTCCATGATGAAATTTCTCTCCTGTTCTCCTTTTGCTCATTTGTGATCATGTGCAATTATGCAGAAAAGCATGTGCCAATGATAACTTCAATGGAGGTAGAAGAAAATCATATGTAATTTTAAGCGCAGATTGACAGAGAATACTACTAATTACATTTTTATTGAATGTTCATGTTGTTTGGTATTGTTTGGCTTAGTCAGTGTGTTTACAGTATGGAAATCTATGCTGGAATCAGAGAGTTATAATTCTCATTTTTAGTGTCATTAGATGTAAAGTATTATATATTAGTAAGTAGGCTAATGTTTGTTTGTTTTTAGCCTTTGACCCTGAAAGAACTTAATTTTATGCTTGTAAACCAGGAAATCTGGCATTTCCCCCAGAGACTTCCCCCTGGGACTTCTGACACTCACTTCCTCCTTCATGCCATCTTCAGCACTTCTTTTAATGACAATACAGATAATGGACAGAGGCAAACTATTATTTAATCTCTGGATGCCAGAGAAAAACATGTGTATATTCTCTAATGCTTTGTTTACCCATTTTACTGCAGCAGATGTTTCAGAGGACCCATTCAGCTCCCGCCAGGAGGAGTCCTCAGAGGGCTTGAGTCACAACTCTGCAGTGGAGAGTCTGCTCCAGAGTTACAGAGATTCAAGCTTCCCAACCCGAGACAACCAGGAGGGAGTTTTCAGCAGGCCGACCCGTTCTTTCATCACTGAGGAGATCCTGGAAGCCCTTCGCAAGGCTGACCGCAAGGGCCGGGACGTGGTGGTGGGCTTGTCCAACGCCTGCTGCAAGTGGGGCTGCAGCAAGAGTGAGATCAGCTCCCTTTGCTGAGAGTCGACCTTCGTCGTCTGAGTGAATACACATATATTGTATACATAAGTACACAAACAGACACACAAATACACACACACACACACACACACACACACATCTTTTTTTCCATTTTTCGTGAATCTTAGGTCATTTTATATTCAGTGTCTTTCAGTTAAACCAATATAAGTGTTTGAATTGTTGTTTTATTTTTTAGTATCTATGAAGTGTATGGAAAGGGCTGCCATGTGTTCAAAATGTTTTTAAATAATTCTGTTAAAAAATATATTGTAGACTTTTTAATGAACAGCCGTAATCATTCAATCTTGAACCAAGCTGTTTTGTCCTTCCCAACCACAATCATACACAATGTAATAAACTTTTTTTTTCTTTTTTTTTTTGCATTACAAGCTGAATTGTGTGTCTGAGAATTTAAGGGAATAAAATGCTTTGTTAAGACCATTTGACAACAACTGCATAAAAAGTCACTAACGTCTAATCTTGTTTGTAAATTATAAGTAGATTGTTGGTATTTTGCATTTGTTTCACACAGAGCGCTAAATGGGTTAAAAGTTCAGACCCATAATAAAAGATGTGTTAAAAGAAATATATCATTGCCTTTTTAAGTTGAAATCTTGTCTTTCCTCAATTGCCAAGGCTTAAAAATAGTGTCACTTCAAGTAAAATATACCTGTCCTGGCATATTTTGCATTTGATGCATCCCCATACTTTATACTTCCATAAAAACATACTTTTAGACAATGACATTTTCAGTGATGGAAGAAATATTCAGATCTTTCAGCAAAAGTACCAACACATGAAAATACTCCATTACAAGTAAATGTACAGAAGTATTATCAGCAAAATGAAGACTCAAAAGTAAAAGTATCTGCATAAAAATGATCCCTGTAACTGATATTATATTATTATATAGCCTATTACATTATTAGATTGCTCATACTGTGTTGTAACTGGTCGAGGTAGAGCTAGTTTTAACTAGCCTACTTTATATACAGTTAGGTATTTTAGTCCAGTGGTTCCCAGCCTTGTGGTAGGGCCTTACAATATAAATCTGAGGGGTCATGAGATGGTTAATGGGGTAGGAAAGAGTTTTTTCTCTAATCTTGCCTTTGTTTTTGTGAAATAATGGATACATCTCATTGGGCATTGAACTATTATTTAAATAAAACCATCTCAGAGGTTTAGAGGGGAAAATCACTATTTGGTGGGACTGCAACAACTCATATACACCTGAAGCAGGACAAGGAGCCCCAACCAGACTCTGCTTTTTTTGTAAGGGGTTGCAAGTTAACAAGGTTGGGAACCACTGGTTTAATTTTCAACAATGCATTGTATTTAATACGTTTATCATATATCTTCATAATGTAAAATCTTTATCTGAAAAGTAACTACTGTACAACTGTCAAATAACTGCAGTAGAGTAGAAACTACAATATTTCCCTCTGCATTGTAGTGAAGTAGAAGAAGAAAGTAGTCTAGCATAAAATGGAAATAGGTTACTGAAGTTAAAAAAAAAAACTTTAAAAATAAAATTTCATAACAAAAAGTTTGCTTCTGATAAAAAGCCACCAGTGTCGCTTCTATGTGAAGCCACTAAATGTAAAACACGTTTTTGGACGCGCAGCAGCCAGACTGCAGGAAGGAAGTTGTGTAAAACACTGTACACGTTGTACTGCCACTGTGTGTGTGTGTGTGTGTGTGTTTGCTCACGTCATCGGCAATTCCACAAATGGGCGGAGCAACCCGGTAAACTGAACAGACAATTTCAACTTCACAACAAACTTTCTTTTATAAACCTTATTTTATATCGCTGCAGAATGCACGACAGGAATCTCAGCGTGTCTCATAATGAGGTAAATCATTTATAGTTAATAGCTTATAATAGTTAATATAATATAATACAATATACAGATACTGTACGAACTCCGCATTTGGCTACTTTCACGTATTTGGACTGTTATCGCAGTGTACCATGTACCACTTCGTTATTAGGTCATTTATGTTTGCGTACATCTAACAGGAAGTTATGTCTGGCAATTAGACTGTCGGCATGTAGGCTATTTATGCCAAACTGCACAGTGTAACTACATGTTTCGATGCACTGGCTCCACATGTTGGTGATTCTTAAAGCTCACTAATACATTTACTGTGTCAAAAAACTGCTTGGATTGCTTGGATTTGAGGAAGCTGTTACAAACTAACGTTATAGCTTCCGTGGTTGATACATTTGCTGTGTGTGCGTGTGTGTATGTGTGTTTTCCACAGACACTAGAGGCCCGGGTCCAAATGTAATGGCCACACTTGAGACCAGATGGCTTCTGTCCATCTTGCTGGTCAACCTGCCAAATTGTTTTACTCTAACAGGTAGGCTTATTCAAGGCTTGTGCACATGTTTCTCAAATGCTACATGAGTTCACTTATTCCTAGGTGCTTGGACTTTGCTTGTGTTTTTGGTTTTTTTCAACTTTTTGCTACTTTACTTTTACTCCACTGCATTCAGAGGAAGATATTGTCATTTTTATTCCTCTACATTTATTTAACAGCTATATAATACTACTTACATACAAAATACATGATCAGCTTGTAAGAAATAATGTTTTGTTAAAGAACAATTTACCCAAGAGTAGATAATGTATGTCAAATTATTGACATTTCAACCAGCTACAACATTCAAATGGTGCCCACAAGTTTGTCTAAGCTTCGGTATCACTATTTAAGTAAACTTTTAAAATACTACAAAACTGCTTTCCAACAAAATATACAGTAGATGTTCCATGCACTTCTATGCTGTTATTGAGGAGGGCTGTGCTTTTATAATTTTTATAATAAAGAATGAGCTGGGTGCTTCATGTGCAGCACACGTTCTGCTTACACTGAAGGCATTACATCAAGCTTAACGTGTTTTAATGAAGGACTCTTTGTGCTAAAATATGCAGTTCACATGCCTATAAGTTTTCTCATTTGTAGACTGACCCCATATGCTTTTTGCATTACTGTCTGTATTGAAGTGGAAGTGGGGACAAGAGAAGGGTGCAGTCATTCGGACCCAGTTCAAAGTGCTCATTTCCTGTTAACGGTACTGGCAGCGTGCTTCCTTGCAATGTGTTGCGTGCAGAATCAAATTGGTCACCGCTAAAAGTGTATAGGCTTACGAGAAACGGGTAAAGGTGACAGTATTGTAATGAATAGAAAAAAAGGTGTGTGTGTTTGTGGGCGGATGTACGTATAAGTGAATAGGACTCTTTTTGTATTTTTCTTGTGGTTAAGCTCAGTTTTCTGGCTCTTTTTTCAATCTTCTCTCTCTTTTTGTCTCTTTGCTGTTATGACAGTTACATTTATCATTATTATAAGATTTTACATTTAACTTGCACATATAAAACTGCTTAAAACATGACATTAAATCAGAACTGGATGTTTCAGTTCCCTGTTTGACTTCAGTATGAAGCTTTGTAAGCTCAGGGTTAGGGTTAGGGGTTGAGGGCCAATACTGGGCCCGGGTAGCTTGTTGTAGGCTGGTCCTAGGCTTAGGGGTTAGAGGGCTGGGCTCTAAGGGCTTGGTCGCCACAAGCCAGTATGAGCTTTGAAGACATTTTAGAGATTTCTAGCAGAACAGTGCAGTGTTTATTTTGATGTCCTCAGGCCACTCACATGCATCTGTTTTATTTTAGCTGTATATTTCTTTGGTAATTTGTTTTTGTGACTCATAATATCCTGGAAGTTTGCTGCAGTGGCTTAGTACCTTTGCTTGTTGTGACTCATGGTGGTGGCATTTTGGATTAAGCATGTTAATATTTGCCACTGCCCCTAACTTCAGTGCATTTTCCCCACTAAATGATCTAATGGATCTGAGTACAATTAAAGATTTCTTCATGCTAGGCCTAATTCAACAGCCCTGCAATAAATCCTACTTTCTCATTTTTGTTACGAGATAATGTCTTATTTTTTTATGAGTTTTGAAGTACTCTGAACAGATAATCACTTTTGGTTTTATCCCCTACACTCTTTGTTTCTCCAGGTCCTCCTGCTCCTCCCTCTCCTCCTAAGTGCTATATCCCATGTGATGAGAAAAACCGAATGGCAGATATCCACTGTACTTGGGATGCAAGGCCAGACCCTCAGATCCCCACTAACTACAGTCTGCACTGGGAGCCAGCAAATGCAGAGTAAACACAACCAAAAATATTCCATGCCTTAGTCATCTGACAAAGCTTTGATGACATTAATCTGCTAACTTTGAGAGAAGCCTTCTGAATTTGTTTTACTGCTCTTGTCTTGTCTTGTCTTCCAGGGAGGGGCATGTGATCAGTGGGACCAGTTTGAATGGGTTTATCCAACGTGAACAATTTTCCAACGGAGTACTTCGTGTTTGGGTCCAGGCTAAGAACCAGCACGGTTCAGCCATATCTCATGAGACTGTGTTCGATACAGCAGAAATCAGTGAGTCAGTCCTGCACATTCTCGTTCATGAATACAGACACCGCCAACAACGACAACAACAATAATAATAATAGTAGTACTTGATGCCTTTCTGACAACCACAATCAAAATAATTGACCTGTTTCAATGGAAAAAAGTTGGTACTGACTTGTAATTTATCTTCAAATTATTGTTTTTGATTTCAGTGATATTTCATATTAAATTGTGTTGGGTTTCTGTCTCTGTTTCTAGTCAAGCCGCCCCCTCCTAAAGTCAACTTGAACCATCAGGAGCCATTAGAGATTGACTGGATTTCCACTTGTGATCAGCTGGATCTCTCTTTGGGAGCCTGTGATGTCCGACATCGGACTGAGGCAGACCAAGACTGGCTTGAGGTGTCTTTGGTTTAGGCTTTGTCTTCCACTATTTTTCTTTTTAACATAGTCCACATTGTGTAATGGAGTATGTTGACAGTGAGGGGACAGTGCTGATGAATGAATAAATGAATGAATTAATGTCTTGAAAAAGGAAAAATCTTGCAAGAAAAACTGTTATTTTGAAATTGAAATTGTTGTTGAAAATTGTTGATTGGCTAAAGCTTTGTCAACTGAATGCATGCTCAAGCTCGTTTTTTCCTTTCTACACAGGTGGAGGGCGGATTCCATGGCAGCTATACATTCGACAGTCCTCAGTCCTGCACAGTATATGAATTTCAAGTTCGCTGTTCCTGTTCCGAAGCGTTGATGAGTGACTGGAGTGAAATCCATAGAATACAAAGCACAGAGACGGGTGAGTCCTCATTTGTGATGTGGTCTCCAAGTTTAGCTTGGCAAAAAACTTGGAAAAGGTTGATAAATGTTTATTGTTTATTCTGTTTGTTTTATGCTATTTTTAACTTGAGTTCAAAAGCATTATTACTTTAAAGCTTGACATTTTGGAAAATACTTGCCTATGCTTATTCAAGAGTTGAATAAGAAGTGGGCTTTAGCGGTTCTTATGGGCAGATTTTGTTACCACAGCTGTTTCATCCTGTTTAAAGTCTTTGTGCTAAACTAAGCTAACCGGCTGAACGTACCGTACAGACATGAGAGAGGTATCAACCTTCTCAGTTATATCTGAGCAAGAAAGCAAATTACTGTAATTCCCAAAATATTGAACAATTCCTTAAAGTTGACACATGACCATAATTCCGTTCTTCACTCTATAATCTTAGTTTATGTAGTATAGTGACAGTAATTCTGCAAAGATGAAACAAAAGGCACAATCTAATATAATTTATCTCAACAGTGTCGTCTCCCCCACCAAACAAACTAACCATTTTCTCTGCTAAAACTATGAACCACTGAGTTCCACAAACTGGGTTCTGATTTTGCCATTGTCTCTCTGGTTTTCTCTCCTTCTTGCTGTCTTTTCTTGCTGTCAGCCCCTGTTGGAGAGCTGGATATATGGAGGGACTGTGGGATATGCCCTGCAAGCTTTGACTGTGTTCTGACCTGGAAGGTAGGCAAACAAACTGCCCACAATCATTATTCTGTGGTCGAAATAATGAACAAGAATGAGTCCCAATTTACGCAAACTCACCCCTCGCTATCCTCTCCTTCACTTCATCCCATCCAGAAGCTTCCTATATTTCAGGCTTGCCGTCTCATTCTGGGATACGAAGTCAGACTGTCTTACAATAACGGCACTGAAGTATTGGTGAATGTGTCCACAACTGAGCCAAGGGGCCAGATGTTGTGTGATGAGATGCAATGCCACTTCAAGTCCTCTCTAAAGGATGTATCATCAGTCAATGTATCAGCCTACAACGCTCATGGTGCCACAGTGCCTTCTTATCTCACTATGCCAATACCAGGTATCAATTGCCCAGACTGTCATAAAAAGTATGGAAAGCTATTAGTTAAAAGTTATAGTTGAGGTTATGGTCACTGTTTTAAAGTGACTGTTGTCTCTGGAAAATGGTGCTGCGATAATTATATATTTGTATGATCTAATTTTCTAATTCCTTCATTTGTATTTCTCCTTTTCCTGTGGCTCAGCAGAACTAACAGAGCATTTGTCTCTTGCTAAGGTAAAGAGAAAAATGAGCAGTCTTTGAACCTCAAGATGAATGAAGAGAACCTCACTGTGTCCTGGGATCTGCCCTCTCAGCACTCTGACAACCTGAAGGAATATGTCGTGCAATACAAACAAGCAGGATGTCCTCCAGGCCAAGGATTTGATTGGATTAAAGTAGACAAAAACCAAAGTTCAGGAATATTTAAAGGTCTGTTTGAAGTGGATACTTTCATAGCAATACCGGTAATTAGAAATGCTTACTTAAACAACAACGCTGCCTAAATATTAACATCTAATTGAGTAGAGTAGTAATTAAAACAAAGTTTTAAAGAAACCATCACCCATTGATGACCACTTACATTTTCATCTTGAAGAGTGAATTCTTAAAAATCACAAGGACTCATTGGAAATGTGTTTTACTTTACGGTTGGACTTGTGCTGGCTGTTTTCAAAATGGCTGTCTTACGCTGATCTGTGTCTCCACCTACAGGTCAATTTAAAAAGTACACACCCTACCAAGTCTCACTGCTCACAGTATCACACAGCAGTGAAATCCATCACCTTTTATCAGTTATTGGATATTCTCTTCAAGGAAGTAAGTATTCATGCATTGTTCTTTACTTTTTTTTAGCTAATTTTGACCTGTCATCTCTCCTCATATCAAATGGAAGATAAACTTGTAATCCTCATGTCCCTTTCTTAATCATTTTTCAGCCCCCTCCAGAGTGCCATCATTTAAGGTGTTTTCCATTGCTGCCACTCACGTGACCCTTCTTTGGGAGCCTGTTCCCCTCTCAAAGCAGAATGGGATGATCCTGTACTACCAAATAGGAGTAGACAGACAAATTGGTACATATCAACAATATAATACAGTTGTAGTAATTAGCAAAGGAAGCCCAAGGGGTTGTTGCAAAGATTGTGTCATAGCAGTGGATCAGATATATTTGTCATCAGATCATTTTTAGCCACGCTAGCATCATGGCTCTTTGGTCTGTCAGCCACTTTAGTCCTGACTGACAAATCTCAACAACTATCAGATGGAATACCATGACATTTTGTAAAGACATTCAAGGTTCCCAGAGGATAAATCCTACTGACTTTGGTGATCCCCTGAACTTTTCTCTAGAACACCACCAGCAGGTCAAAGTTCACTTTGTTCACTCACTTATCCTGAGAAAAATCTCAACATCTGTTTGATGGATTGGCACTAAATTTAGTTCATGGTTACCAGAGGATGTATCCTTATAACTTTAGTGATCCTCTGACTTTTCATTTAGTGCCACTATGATGTTCATATATGTGGCTTTAAGTAAAATACCTCAACTATTGGATGGATTGCAGAGTTTTATTGTAGAGTCTTAGCTGTGTTAAATGATATAAAATAAAGAAAGAAAAGAAGAAAACGACTACTTAGTTTTCTTTAAACTAAAGTAATACTATAGTTAGTTTGGTATGTCTCTGTCAGCTATTCTCTGATTACTTCACCTCACTCCAAACAATTTGTCTCTCCTCTAGTGTACAATGTGAGTGTATCCCCACAGCATGAAAATAAGACTTTTGAGCTGCGACATCTTAGTCCAGGACAGGAGTATGAGGTGTGGATAAAAGCTGTGACTGCGGCCGGGCCTGGAGCAAATGCCACCACAAGGTTCAAAACCAAGCACCACGAAAATTTTGGTATTGCATCACATCTTAACTATTTTGTTATTGCATGTGACGAGTTTAGGATGAGCTGTATGAGTTTTAAGAGTTTTTAAGAGGTGTAATTGGATATTTCTTACAACATAACAGGTGGATTAATCATATTTGAGGTTTAATTATTTTGTCTCTCTCTCTCTCTCTCTCTCTCTCTCTTTTTCAGAACTATTAATAGCTGTAGCAACCCTGTTTGGAATAATAATTATTCTGGGTGTAATATGCTTTTCTGTTTTATTCAGGTGAGATAATCATCTTAACAGCTTGTCTTTTGCTTATGTTATACTTCTGAAGCTCTACTCTCCTATCTCTGATCTATAGATGTGGTACATCACAATTGTTTTCCTTTTTGTTGATAAATACTTTGACAATCACACCCGAATGTGGTGTTATCCATTCTCAACTAATCTGATCTGAGTAATAACTTAAGACTTTAAGAAATACTTTTACAAGCAAACAACTATGATTATTATAATGAAAACTGAAGCTCAAGAATACATTAAGGTACATGTATTTTTAAAAATTGATCTTCAAGATTGTGGGGAGTTAATGTGATTACGAGGGGTGTCTTATGTTTTTCTTTTACTCTTATGTGTCTGTCAGTTCTTGTCAAGGAGAAAACAAAGCGTGCCCGCTGGTGCATCCGTGTTTCTATGAGAAAGTGCCAGATCCTCGCAATAGCCACATTTTCAGACAGATGAAGCACCAGGTGAGAGACTGACCGAAATGATAGGACTTCTTTGTCATCTGTGAGCTGTGGTCTAATCTCGGAACAGGGTTTACACTGATTGTTCATCCTGAGTAATGCCATTATTTTTGCCATTCCACTGGTAACTGCTTATCCCGTTTACAACTACACGCTCACTAATGTAGTCAAGTCCTAGTTTGTTACTGTGCATTACCAAAATGCAAAAAAACTGTCTCTGTGTGATCTTCCTGTAGATTAATGACCACTTGACTTGGATCTGCTTACCTGTCTCTGAGCCACATCCCAAGATCTCTCTGTTGGAGGTTATGGAAATCCAGCCCGGGGCTTTCACATCCTCCCTGGAGAAAACCTCAGACCCTGACGGATTAACTAGGCCAGTGGTCAGAGATGGGTGCTCACAGATGGACTACCAAGATGATCAGAGGGAGGATGCTGTCACAGAGGAATGTCATAGGACAGACCACAGATATGGAAGAGAGGAGTACAGCAAAATGGTTGACTCCGATGAGGAGAGGGACAAGGGGGAGGAGGACAGGGAGGATTGTTGGAGCTCATCAGAGGAAGAACAGTTCACGTCAGGTTACGAAAAGCATTTCATGCCCACTGCTTTGGAAATACTGGAAGTTTGATGATGTCTCCACATTCATCTCAGATGTGTGTTTTTTTTAAATGTGCAGAACATTTTCAGTGTGGAAATGTGATTATAGATGATGACCCCCTTGGACAGGCTTCTGTAGCCTCTCTCAGCAGGAGGGCGGACTCAGGTCATTGGATTTGTCTATGAAAGCAAATGACAGTCAGCCAGTCTCTCTCTCAACCCTGGCTTCCCACCTTTGCATTTGTTTGCTTTGGTATTTGGTTTGGCTACATTTGATTAGACATCTTCCCTGAATGCATACATCTGTAAATCAGAAATGCCCCTATATAACGCCAATGGATTTAAAAACTACAAAACTACAATAAGTATTGCTATTTTGAACCTACTTTGAACCTGAATTTAAATGTTAACTTATCAGGTGCTATTTCATGTATCCATTTTTTTTTTTTTTTTTACATTGTACATTTGACATACGTGCAACTGTCATATATGATTAAATAAACATTTTTAATAAGGGTCTGGCCTCAGAGTTTTTAACTTATTCAATTCAGTTCACTTTAGTGACAGCACATCCATGCTGGTGGAATTCGGTACAGTATGTGTCAGCACAGTTCCCATACAGTAAAATCATCGCACAGCCATAATAAAGTATTACATCTAAGAGACTTACAAATCATCTTCTGTACATCCTACCTATTAATAAAAATTACATGATCATTTGAACCCTTCTAAGCTAATAACTAGGCCTACATTTCTAAAATGTCAAATTCCAACAAAATTCCATGTTGTTGTTTTTTGATTTTTTTTATTGAACACATTTCATACGATCTTTGATTTAAAAAAAAAGACTAAAAAAAGACATTCATTCATTTTGTTGCGTTGCGACTGATGTATGTTTATTCTGTGCCATTATTTTCAAAATGTGACCTGTAATCTCGCGTAGTTAGAGAAATGTGTACTGAACGGAAGCCGCCATAGGTCAGTTTCAATCGGCGTGCTCATTTGAACAAGAGGAACCGCTACGAAACACGGGAGAGGAGCGGCCCAGTACTGATAATTCAACTTTCAAGTCAATATTGTACGTACAGTATCGGTAGGCTTGTACTTTGACAAACATTTTAGACATATTACATCGATCTGACCGCCTCATCGGGTAAGGTGTTCTGAAAAAAGCGAATATCAAAGCAACTGTCCGTTATATAGCATTAGCATGGCTAGTAGCATTAGCATTAGCGTAGTCAGTGCTCACACGGCTTAGTGGCTAACGCCAGCTTGCAAAACGTGTTCACTGAGTTTGTTCATATTATTATCCGTCAGCAGTGTATTAACCGCGATGCCCTACATGTCCATTCAGATGTCAGCTTTTCCTGTAAGGATGAGTTCATACAGGACTTCCTTTGGTTCGCAGATGGCGGTATTTGCCTCTTTTTTTTGCCGGGCACATTGTGACCACCCAGCCTGGACCTGCCCTGTCGACCAGGCCTTAGCAAGAAGGGCAACTTTGGTAGCATCAGGTCAACGGTGTATATACATCTTCAATGGTGCGTAACCAACCGATAAGCTAATCGATAAGTTAATCGATAATGCACGTTATTGTGTGAGTAAACTAACCAGCGCAGTCGAGTGTAACTAGTTAAGGTAAATCACACGGACTGTTAGCTTTGAACCGGACAAGGCGGCCCTGCTACATAGCTAGCTGTAACTTGTTCCCCGACAACCTTTCTCGCACTCTGACCAACCACAGTTGAACACGACCCCCTCGGGTAAATCGCGAGTTTCGGGTGTTGCCATTTGAACGAAAAATACTGAAGCTCAGAGCGTTTCTGTGATGTACAGGCCGGGTAGGTGGGGGTGGGGGTAGGATTAACTTGGAGCGGCTAAGCCGGGTCACAGAGATTTTAGCCGGTCGTGTTGTCTAATGTCCTCGTTTTTGTGTCGCAAGCCGATTTCCAATTACAATTTTAGGTTTTGGCATGCTGGGATTCTGAGGCCAACCGCTGCTACGTGTTTATTTTACCCCTCAAATTACCTCTTACCAAACTCTAGTGGGCCCCTGTACACCTTGAACCTACACCATGTGCACCTTTAACTTCCTACATATATACCATTTGGCTTATTCCCTCTCTTCCTCAACCATTTTGTACATGGGTTGATTGGATAAAAAAAACAGTAAGTAACGTCAGCAGAAGTGTATATAACTTTTCAGATTAAGCAGGGGCCCTTTTAGCAGTGTATTGCAGTGACTAGTTGTAAAAATACACAGCAGAGGACCATCAAATGATGTTTATACAGTAATTACCAAAGATATTTTATACTTTATATAACATCCTATGATAGAAGATATGGTTAAATGCACCTGGACATAAAGTCTGGTGGTAGAAGTTCCACAGATTAGTTCAAAAGTATGTGCTTTGCATTAGAAATCTTTATAACATAATGCATACATATGCATGTGGACTGGAGATGATGCATTAAAAACATCTGACTTCCACTGATGGTGTTTGTATTCATACTGTCTGATCCAGAGACCACTTGCTTACCTTTTTCTCCCTAGCCCTACTTTAGTAATCTATGTAAATTATATGAATACACTGGAAAACATTTATAGAACAAAATTAATATGTAGATACATTTTTGTGTGTGTGTTTTTCAGGATGGAGTGGCAGCCAGATGAGCAGGGACTTCAGCAGGTCCTCCAGCTGCTCAAAGACTCACAGTCACCCAACACAGTCACGCAGAGAGCTGTCCAACAAGTATCCTACTACAATGTAATCTGAGGGTGGGCGTAATAAAGCTAGTTAATGGTACTTTTCTAAATTGTTCCTCTCTAATGACATGCATGATTTTACACTAGTGCCAAGTGCAAAGATATTTTAAACTGTACCATGTTAATTTATTGTTACTTCTGCCATATTATCAAGTTGGAAGTTGAGTGTTTCCCGCATGTTGAGGATTATTCGGTCATTGCCTGGAGTGGAGGGGATGGCCAGTTGTCCATGTGCTGGTAGCAAGCCTCCGATATCTGACACTTGA
This sequence comes from Macquaria australasica, assembly GCA_005408345.1. Classification (NCBI taxonomy): domain Eukaryota; kingdom Metazoa; phylum Chordata; class Actinopteri; order Centrarchiformes; family Percichthyidae; genus Macquaria; species Macquaria australasica. Next base: position 89,478 of record SEMN01000674.1, read on the forward strand.
GTCAGCTGCAAAGCAGGGGAAGTCTTTTTTCCCCAAGTATACAGTTCCACTTAAATGCACTTTTGTTGCAGACTTTTAAATCTCTTCACACCTTTTTAATTGTATTTATGCACAGAATTATTTTAAAAAACAAACTATAAAAATATTTTTGGTTGATGAAAAATCTATTTGGGTGACCCACCCAAACATATTTTATATGTGGAAAACACTGGTGGTTCCATTTAGAGGAACATGTTGTTCTTTCTTGTTCATTACTTGGAGATCAAAAGTTAGTTTCTTAATTTTAGAAGCTCAAAGTGAAATGGTCCTTAACTGCTATGCTAGAAACTTGAACAACTCAACCAGTTCCCTGACTTCAACAACTATCTCATCTTTGTCCTCACACGACTCAAAACTGAAGGTGAGTAGCCAGATGTTTTCCCCTATTATGTACTTAACACTTCTGTTACAAAATTGTAATAGTGCAACTTTATAAACCTAGAATATAATAAAAAAATGCACAAGCTTAAAAAAATATACTGAATGAATGTCTTTGGTTATAGTTAGGAAGTGATGTGTAGTGACAGGCTACCATATCTAAGAATGATCCTGATCACTTCCACACTGAGGCATACTGATTTTAAATTGAAAAAAGAAAAGGAGAACTGCTTTGTATTTGATCTGTTGTTGTTGTTGTTGTTGGTATTGGCCAAAACCCTGAGTTTAGGTAGAACTCAGAGCTGGTATCTGGACAGGAAAATAGTGGATTGGTGCATCTATACTGATTATCAGGATATATTTGAATAATGTAAAAAAGAAAAAGTAAAATTAGGGATTTGCTCACCTTTATCCAATATCGTAACAACAATGTTCCAAATGCACACTGACGTTATTTGTTGTTTGGTTGTCTCTCAACTTTTCGGTACCTTTCCTCTTTTCTCTTCATCTCCTCAGACGAGCCGACTCGCTCTCTGAGCGGTCTGATACTGAAGAACAATGTTAAGGCCCACTACCAGAACTTCCCCTCAGCTGTTGCTGATTTCATCAAGCAGGAATGTCTCAACAACATTGGTGACCCCTCGCCGCTCATCCGTGCCACAATTGGTGAGTTTGTACGTTTTGTGGGCGTCGTGTCGGCATGTGGCTGTAATTGTGTTATCCATCACCAATTATTTTTGAGGGCTAGCTTCCATCCACACACCCAATACACATACTCCTCCCCCGCTTTCCTTCTGTTACCCTCTGGAGATGATGTATAAAATCACCTGAGTGCCTGTGAAGGTATTTGTATTCACACTGTCTGATCCAGAGCTGCTGCTAAGGTAACTGCTTATGGTCCCGTTAATTATAAATCACTATCTGAAGTCTGGTATTTTCTGTCCCTCTCTTGCTCGTCTAGGCATCCTGATCACTACTATTGCCTCCAAGGGAGAGCTACAAACATGGCCTGAGCTGCTGCCCCAGCTCTGCAACTTGCTCAACTCAGAAGACTACAACACCTGCGAGGTCTGCACTTACCTACTCTGTCCTTATTCTTTTGTCTTTTTTATGCTATAAAAGGCAGGGCTGTCACTTTTTTTTAAAGCCCTACACACCCACACAGGTGTTTTCAATTATTCTGGCTGATTATATCTCTTGAATGTGGGCATAGCCAAACTAAACTTCAACTACAGATTAAAACTATTAAGGTTTCATTTGTTCCACCCTGGCAGATGCAACAAAATGAACAGAGTGAGGAAGATGTCAATCAAGCATAGTTTGTACATGTCTCCTGAGAAGAGGTCTAATCAGCATTTTTTGACATGGGGAAGGCACAAGTGTAACTAATAATATTAATTATTGTCCTCTAGATGCGCTTGTTAGCCTGCATATGCAATATATGACCCCTGGAACTGGAAAATGCGCATGATTAGCTCAAGTTAGTTTTATGGTACCTGTGTAAGAACCACTGAAATCCTCTCAATTTTCAAAATGACAAATAAAATAGAAATTTTATAAGTTGCACCTCCTGTGTTTGATATATAAAAACGTCCACTGTGAGAAAGAGCTATTGACTGAGAAAAGGTTTGCATTTGTGAAATTATTTCTGTAAACATTCAGCTGAAAAGCGAAGTCTGCACTGCACATTCAGTACTTCTGCTTCAGTTGTATTTTCTGATGCAGTCTCATTCTCTCCTCTGTGTCCCTGTATGTTTGCGTTTGATTTGACAGCCTCTCTGTGTATGTCCGTGTCTCAGGGCTCGTTTGGAGCACTGCAGAAGATCTGCGAGGACTCGTCGGAGCTGCTGGACAGCGACGCTCTGAACAGACCCCTGAACATTATGATACCTAAATTCCTTCAGTTCTTCAAGCACTGCAGCCCCAAGATTAGGTACAGGAGAGAAAGGGGCTCATTTCTGATTGTTGTCTGTCATTAGCATCTGGGCGTGATGCATAATATAACATCTGACTGACCATGAAGGTGTTTGTATTCATACTGTCTGATCCAGATATTCTGATCTTACCCCTCACACTGACATACCACTTAATTAATTAAACTTGCACTGTAAGTGGCATTTAAACAGTTTTCCTGGCTCAGAAAGAACCTCGGGTGGTGTTTCAGTGTTGCCAGTCTGACTTTGTCATTTTGGCCAACACGCAAACTAATAGTAGGGTTTTTTTTTTATCACGCTAACATGAGCACTGTGCAAGTTGAGGTGTTGGCTTTTTAAATACATGTTCTTCATTTTTTTTTTTTTGTGTGAAAGAGGACCTAATGTTATAGGTTGTTAAACTGAGACATTGTGCATTTTAACACACACTCTTTCATCACTAATCCACTTCTCTGGTTGGCTCGACTGTTAAGATATTACACTGGCTTGATCAATTTTCATGTCGTCCCTGCAGGTCCCATGCCATAGCCTGTGTAAACCAGTTCATCATTGGCAGAGCCCAAGCCCTAATGGACAACATTGACACCTTCATAGAGGTGAGCTGTGTGTTTGAATAGCAGTCCAGAGAAAGTTGTTTGTCATTCCTTCCTTTTTGAAATTTGCTTTGCCCACCCATTTTTCTTGTTCATCCCAATCCTGATTTATTTTTTTAACCTTTTTTTATGAATAATTTCTTCCTTTTGTTTAGAGCCTTTTTGCGCTGGCAGCAGATGAGGACTCTGAAGTTCGAAAGAATGTGTGCCGAGCCCTGGTCATGTTACTGGAGGTCCGCATTGACCGCCTCATCCCCCACATGCACAGCATCATTCAGGTAAATGTTGGACAACTGCCCAATCAGCTGTGGTCCTCGTGTACGTCCACGTAATTAGACATGGGAGAACATTTAGACCACGTACACATTTCACTCCACTCTGATTTAAGTGGACTTGCATCTGGAAATGATGAAAAACCCAGCTCATTGATTTACAATGATACCTATAGTTCCTATTGTTTCTGATCCAGATTTGCCAGGGCTCTGAGTTGGCCTCAATTGCAGAATAGCAGTGGGTTATTTTCTCAGCCCCCACTCCTTTTATGATGCGTCAGCTCACACCTTCCCAGTCTCAAACATATAATTTTCTCATCTCCTGCAGTACATGCTGCAGAGAACCCAGGACCCTGATGAGAACGTGGCTCTGGAGGCCTGCGAGTTTTGGCTTACTTTAGCAGAGCAACCCATCTGTAAGGAGATGCTGTCTGGACACCTGGTGCAGTGAGTAGCATATTAACTACTGTTAATGCAATGTGTGTTGATGATGCCAGATGACAAAAATGATCAGCATGAACCTCGGTTGATATATTACATGCCTGTGTGATTTTCAGTTTTTTTTACATAATGTGAAAGATTTGGTTGTCACAATAAAAGTTAAACTTTATACCTTCTCTCTGGGTTTTATCGTAATACCCAGTTCTTTGATAATTTAATAAAGAATCAACCCCTTCTTACCAACTTGTATGTGAGATTTATTGGCTGTTTTGACCAAGCAAGTCTCCTCCTTCTCTCCCCCTTTAATATAGACTGACACCTATCTTGGTAAATGGGATGAAGTATTCAGAGATAGACATCATACTATTAAAGGTAAGCTATCTTTGTTACAGTTTTACAATACCCTCTTATTTAGAAATATACCCTTATATGTGCTGCGACCAGAGGTCTGTATAGCATAATACTGGAGGAAGATGATGATTTATAACTGGCCCTGGGACTGTTTTTGAAAGTGTGTCTCTAAAAGTACATATGATGAAATAGCTGAAGTAAAAATGGTGTGTTTTTGTCCAGGGTGATGTGGAGGAGGACGAGGCAGTACCGGATAGCGATCAGGACATCAAGCCCCGTTTCCACAAGTCGCGCACTGTCACCTTGCAGCACGAAGGAGGGGAGGGTGAGGAGGACGAGGACATTGAAGATGACGATGACGATGATGACGACACGTTGTCTGACTGGAACCTGCGTAAGTGATGGAGAAATGGGGTTACAGAGACTTTCCAAAATGTGGAAGGGGGTATTCTGATGACTTGGCAGGCTATTGTACATTTTGTCAGGCTTTGGGTCTGAATCCATCTGGTGTCTTTTCGCATGTCATCTCCAGTCTTTCACACCTCTCTCTGCAGGCTGTAAGTTAATTTTAATAAAAGAATGTTGGTATTTCATAAGAGATTGGCATTTAAACTCCCCAAATGGTAGCATAGGTTTAACACTAACAAAAACACTGGAGTGGAAACTTAGTTTTGAAAGCCCAGATGTCATGTAGAGTTTTATAAAACTAAAACATCTTCTGCTGTCAGGTCACCTGTAATACAAAGAACCAGCAGGTTGGGGGTTTAAGAGAGATTGTAATTGGGCTTTTCTTTTTGATGTAGGAAAGTGTTCGGCCGCAGCACTGGACGTGCTGGCCAACGTGTTCCGCGATGAGCTGCTGCCCCACCTCCTGCCGCTCCTGAAAGGCTTGCTCTTCCACCCTGACTGGGTCATCAAGGAGTCTGGCATCCTGGTGCTGGGGGCCATAGCTGAGGGTAAGACTTGCAGGACTAGAGTTCTCACAGAAACTACAGATTTGTTGTCAGAGATGCCACAAGCTATCTGGAAATGATGAAAAACCCAGCTCATTGATTTACAATGATACCTATAGTTCCTATCGTTTCTGATCCAGATTTGCAGAGCCTCTGCTAGGCTCTTGCACAATAGTGGTATTTTTCTCTCGATCCCCATGTGTTTTTTGATGTTGTCAGATTACACTTCAGTATCAATCTCCTGCAGTACATGCTGCAGAGAACCCAGGCCCCCGATGAGAACGTGGCACTTAGGCTCTCTCTTGCAATTAGGGATGTAGTTCAGAATGCTCATGTGCCACTATGTACCCATCGGTAGTGAGCTCATAATAAAATGCAATGAAAATAAATTTTGTCCTAATGAAAGTTATGGCATAGTGCAGCAACTTGATGTATACAAAGTACATCTGCATTTACAGTAGCGAGACTAATGGTAAATGTTTAAATTGGCTAGCCTCACACTTGCAAATCAACAATATCACAAACATTGTCAGCATACTGAAAGTAGGTAAAATGTATTTATATACAACCTTTTGGAGGAGACATCACAAAGTGCTTTACAGTAAAACTACACAATTCAACTTTAAAAAAAAGACTTTACTCTAAATCATTAAGTGCAGAAAGTCTCTTAAAGGGCAAATCTGTGATTATTGTCCTTTTTGTAACTTATCCTTTCCCCTTGTAATTTTCTTGTTGGCTCCTCTCCATACCTCAGGCTGCATGCAGGGCATGGTGCCCTACCTGCCGGAGCTGATCCCCCACCTCATCCAGTGTCTATGCGACAAAAAGGCCCTGGTGCGCTCCATTGCCTGCTGGACCCTGAGTCGCTATGCACATTGGGTGGTCTCCCAGCCCCCCGACTCCTACCTCAAACCCCTTATGACAGAGCTTCTTAAACGCATCCTGGACGGCAACAAGAGGGTGCAGGAGGCCGCCTGCAGGTAAGCAGCATCACACTCGTTCTCTCCTTCGTATGTGGATATGATGAAAATCCCAGCTCACTGATTAAAAATGATGCACTTTGTTCCCATATTGTTCTCTGATCCACATCCTGCATTTTATCATTCCTAGACTGGAAGAACCATATGTAGATCAAATTTTAATGTTCTCCATCTTGGTTTTTCTCTTAGCGCGTTTGCCACCCTGGAGGAGGAGGCGTGCACAGAGCTGGTGCCCTACCTGAGCTTTATCCTGGACACACTGGTGTTTGCCTTTGGGAAGTACCAGCACAAGAATCTCCTCATTCTCTACGATGCCATAGGAACTCTTGCAGATTCAGTGGGTCACCACCTCAATCAGCCTGTAAGTGCCTGTGAAATTTAGATCTGCACTCTGCATTTTTCACCACATGCAAGATCACACAGAGAGAGCCCCCACCCATTTTTCTTATAAAATAGGTTTAAAAGTTTGTTTTTGCTCCTAACTGAGCTTTAGCCAATAGAATGATCATTGCACACAATAAAGTTTAAAGGAATAGGTCACCATTTTTGGAAATTCGGTTTCTTGCCGAGAGTTAGATGAGAAGATTGATGCCACTCATTTGTTTTACACTTCGGTTTTTGTGCAGATTAAACAAACAAGATAAAACGCTAATAAGCGAGTTTTATAGGTGCTAGCATGCGGACTTTATCGTTGGACTGAGTCAGGCTAGCTGTTTCCCTGTTTCCAGTCTATATGAGAGTGGTGTGGATCTTCTCATCTAACTCTGCAAATAAAGCAAAAACAATGGACATATTTTGTGTTTAGACCTTTTAATCATACGTCTTTGTTGAAGAGTTTAAAAAGTGAGGGAAACCCTGGTCTTACTAATTCATATCGTTTCTCAGGAGTACATTCAGAAGTTGATGCCCCCCCTTATTGCCAAGTGGAATGAGCTGAAGGACGAAGACAAGGATCTCTTCCCACTACTAGAGGTGAGAAGATGATTTTTAATGCAATACTTCTGGAGGGTTTTATTCAATCAGGCACATTTTCCTGACATGCTGACCCACGCTGGGTTTAGATTATATGAGCTTTTTCCATAATAGCTCTCTCACACTGAAATATCACAGAAAATAATAGTGGTTGCTCTAAGGAGACTCTCTTGCCAAAATACAATGACATTGGTTTTTGACTGCTTTTGTCATTATTGGGCGTACACCCCAAACAACAAATTGTGCTGGTCTCTTTCTTACAAGTCTTCTTTGTGTTTCTTCCAGTGTCTGTCATCAGTAGCCACCGCCCTGCAGAGTGGGTTTCTGCCTTACTGTGAGCCTGTCTACCAGCGTTGTGTCACACTAGTCCAGAAGACACTAGCTCAGGCTATGGTGAGAACACACACACACACACAAAATAAATGTGTTGTGTATTTAGTGATCTTTTTTCAGAGGCAAAGAGACATTGAAACTTGTCTGCTCTGTCTGTACAGATGTACAACCAACACCCAGACCAGTACGAGGCTCCTGACAAGGATTTTATGATTGTGGCCTTGGATCTGCTTAGTGGCCTGGCTGAGGGTTTGGGGGGTCATGTGGAACAGCTAGTGGCCCGCTCTAACATCATGACCCTGCTTTTCCAGTGCATGCAGGTATGAGGGAGTGCTTTTTGTTTGTTTGTTTGTTTTTCTCTATAATTTGACGGATGTCAAAAGAAAAATGCATCCAAACATGTATCAGGACAGTCTTATTCATGCATATTTACTGTGCAAGTATAACATTACGCTGTCTGGTTTGTGTTGCCAGGATACTATGCCTGAGGTGAGGCAAAGCTCCTTTGCTTTGCTGGGTGATCTAACCAAGGCGTGTTTCCCCCATGTTAAGCCCTGCATTGGTGAGTGTGCTTTATCAGAGCACTGACTAATTCCGCATCACATGTCCTCCACATTTTGGCTGATTGTGATAGCTGTTGTAGCCACAGATGGTCCATCTTGAATGAGGGACTATTACAGATGGGAGGTTGTAAAGGAGTTTTGTGTGTGTGTGTGAGATTGGATGTCACTCTGTTTGTATTGTAACCAGTGTGTGTGTCCATGTCCTCCCTCCAGCTGAGTTCATGCCCATCCTGGGGCTCAACCTGAACCCAGAGTTTATCTCAGTGTGTAACAACGCTACCTGGGCCATTGGAGAGATCTCCATGCAAATGGGTGAGTGGGTGAGAAAGCAGGTTGCACTTACTGTTGATGCTTTTTCTGTTTCCTTTTTGGTTGCGTTCACTGAAAACAAGTGCCCAGTATCTGGATATGATGAAACACCCAGCTCATTGACACAAAATGATACATTTTGTTCCCATAACATTTTCTGATCCAGACATCGCACACCTCATGTTGCTTTCCGAGGTTCTAGGTGGCACAGTTGAGTGCTTGCATGGAGGTTTACGTGTGCAAGCTCGTGTATGATTCAGTGTAACAAATGCAAACTAATCTGCAAGTCTGTGAAAACCACACTGCCTTTGTCTTTCCCTTTGCTATTAATTGTCATTCTTGGAACTTGGCAGAACATTTTCCACAGTTCACTACTGGCAGAACAGTTGTAGATATGTTCAAATCTTTTTCAGACTATTATATGCAATTAGGATTTTGGCAAACTTTGCCTGATTGTGAAAGTGGGGTCATGCAGTGCGGTTCCCCTTTTGCCTGTCGTAACACTTGTGCCGTGAAATGACGTAGCACAGAAAACGAACCTCATTATGCTTGCGTATATTGTGTGAACACGCGTGTGTGTGCATGCCTGGCAAGCCATTGTGCATGATCCAGTCAGCCCAGTGACACTCTGTGTGATCTTCTTACAGGCACAAGTGTCGAGCAGCAAACAAGGGATTGTCCTGGTGAGCGTATCTTTTAGACCAAACACTGCAAAATCAAATGAGATTTTTCTTTCAGAGATTTGAGACTTACCTCTTCCTTTTTATACAAACTGCCCAAAGAATCACACAAAGGCTATACAATTACTTTAGTTGTGCTCACTCCTGTATTGATTGCATCAACACTTTTGTTTTTGTTGATGCCTTTTTATAACAATGATGGCAGCTGTCGTAAGGATTGAATTAATTCTGTAAAAAATGAAAATTTTGTGAACGTTGCTCATTCTGCAACAGCAATCAATAGATGAACCCCATGTCACAAGAAACCTATAGTGTCCAGACCACTTTGTATTAGTAGTCAAGTCATCAACCTGCGTTTTTGAAAGTTAACTAGTCTTATGTTGCTCTGTAAAAGTGCGTTTAGTATCGGAGCAGAAAGGTGAGGTAGTTAAATGATGATAAACTAAACTGCTGTCTGGCATTTGACCATTGCAGTCAATACATAATTCAGTCTATTTAAACCTCAGAGGGCTGGGAAACGAGCAGTCCACCATGTCTTGAACTAAATTCAAACCTCTGCTGGTCAGCAGTGTATTAAGCTGAGGCACCAACTTAAGGTGACGGATTTGTTAAACGGCTATTTAAATGCCATAGCATTTTTGTATATGCAAAAGGATTTTCATATCTGTCGGTGAGTTAAATTTAGTATGTGCCTTGGGCATAAGACAAAATATTGTGTTGAAATTCACTATACAGAATTATTGCAAAACGTGTTTTAGTGAAATTTTTATGGCTTTGTAGGCCTACTAAGTGTGAGTAAGAGTGCAATAACAGTGTGCAAATGCACATTGATACTGTCAGTTTGAAAGTCATGTTGCATAATAAATGCAGTGAAGCATTCTCAATATGTTTTACAACAAATAAACTAAGCATGATCATTGGAACATTTCTCTTAATTTCCATTTTTATAAAGATTGAGAAAAAATGAATGGATCCAATTCTTAAACTTTCCTTTATTTAATAAATTGATACACCATTGGTTAGATTTTATTAAGGCCCTGAAACCTTTGTTCAGTTTCATGCTATGACCGATGGTGTTCTACGTGAACGCAGTGATCTGCCATAGTTAAAACAGTTCTGGTTATTTCACATGGGTTTTCTGTATTTGTTTTTCTCTGTGTTGCTCTTACTGGTTAGAAGTGGGCGAGGCTCAGTGTCTCATGCCTGATTGGCATCAAAGTCAAAACTAACATTGTGGCCCATTTTCTTCAGACGGTTGATGGAGTGCTCGCTTTCTGTGTGTGTCTGTAGGTGCAGAGATGCAGCCTTATGTGGGCATGGTTCTGCCACACCTGGTGGAGATCATCAATAGACCAAACACACCCAAGACTCTGCTGGAAAACACAGGTACACACACAGTATAAGTTGGAATGTGTTTCAGATGTTGGAAAGCATCGGATGGGGAATTGAGGTGAATTGTTTTTCTTTTCTCCTTGTGTGCAGCCATTACGATTGGCAGACTGGGTTATGTCTGTCCCCAGGAAGTGGCACCACAGCTGCAGCAATTCATTAGACCATGGTGAGTCATGTGTGAGAACATTATTATTATCTGGATACCATGAAATGCCCAGCTTATTGATTTAAAATAAGACAAATTCTTTCTTTTATTATCCAAAGCCTGGAATCAGTTTAGAAAACTCTGGATATGATGAAACACCCAGCTCATTGACACAAAATGATACATTTTGTTCCCATAATATTTTCTGATCCAGATATCGCACACCTCATATTGCTCAAGGCTTTAGATGGCACAGTTGAGCGCTTGCATGCAGGTTTACATGCGGTGGGAAATAAATTTTAGCCTCAAGGGGAAACTTGAGTCATTTAAAGACCTGGAGCAACTGAATTGATTAATACTTATCACCTTTTGTCTCCTCGGTATACCTCTTCTCAGGTGCACATCGTTGAGGAATATCAGAGATAATGAGGAGAAGGACTCGGCCTTCAGGGGAATCTGTGTGATGATTGGTGTCAACCCTGCAGGGGTGGTGCAGGTGAGGTGAAATGCTTTAAAGCTGTTGGGGCTACAGGGGTTAGAGAGATAGGGGACCTCTACCTCACTGTGTATTTAAGTAACAAGTCCTCTCTGTCCAGGATTTCATTTTCTTCTGTGACGCTGTGGCCTCCTGGGTCAACCCCAAAGATGACCTGAGAGACATGTTTTATAAGGTGAGTGCCATATTAAAAGGAATTACCATGTCACTGATCCCATCTTGTCAAACATATTGATCTGATGGATGGACCTTAGCTTATTTTAGATGACTAGTGTTGTCATTAAAGTGTTTCCTCCCCAGTGTAGTGCTGGCTCACCACACTCTATGATGATCACTTGTCAGACATTCGAAATCTGATTACATGGTGCGGATGAGTTTTGACTCTGAGAAGTGTGTTTGGGGAGGGAGAGCAGTTCCTAAACACAAAACTGGGAAATTTTCACATTCAAGATAGCACAAGAAATAATTTAAGTCGATCAGTCAAGGTGTCCAGTGGATGTTGACAGTTAACTGTTTGGACAATCACGGTTCAGGGGAGGGGTTTAGCAATCATAGCTTATCAAACGTAACGAGGCACAGCAGGTCTGTCAAGCTTTGCATTTCTCTACATGCCGAAGCTTTGAACATTGGGTTCTAGTTGGAGCAATTGGCATCTAAAGAGTTTGGAGGGCCGTATTATTTATTTACTGTCCGAGTTTAGGGTAAAGTTAGCAGCTCTGTCCTGCTCTTTAGTGCATTTGGGGAAATTGACACTCCAGCAACCCTAGCCAACATAACCCCGAGATAGTGTTGTCTCCTCCAAACACATTAGTCAGAGACAGCGTTTTGATTCACCGTATTGAGCTTATGTTAGCTTAATTATCTTCAAAAATTACTAAAGGTTTGAGTGGTAAATCTGCCACTGTTGTCATTGTAAACAGCATGTGTGCTGTTCTAGAATGGAATGCTTGACAGGTTTAGCAAACAGTCAATTGCTTTACCTCCTGTGCAGACAGAGGTGTAACTCTTCAAGTTGGCAACTACTCCTCAAATTCATCCTTAAGCCTACTATTTAGAGCTTAGTCGGCCTTCATGCTTGTTGTCTGTTGTCTTTTCCAAGATCTTGCATGGCTTCAAGGACCAGGTCGGGGAAGAGAACTGGCAGCAGTTTTCTGAGCAGTTTCCTCCTCTGTTGAAGGAGCGCCTGTCGGCCTGCTACGGCGTCTAACCCAACCACCCCCTGGTCCACACAGGACACCAACCTGTTAGGTATGTCCAGCAAAAGGTTCTGCATCACAAACATACAACCTACCCCCAGACCCCCTTCTGGAAATGATGAAACTCCCAGCTCATTGATGGCAATGATACATTTTGTTCCCAAATAAATTTTCTGATCCAGAATCACAATTTTCACCCACACCGCTGCATCCGTTTGACCCCTGAACCATTCATATCACCTCTACACTTACTAGTTTTTCATAAAATGTGATTTTAATCTCTTGTTCCTGTTTGTCTTTTTCTCCAGGTTAATGTAGGGGAGGGTTACTGGGGAACTCATTGCACTGCCCAGATTGTGGGGAGAAACAAGAGCTGGAGGGATGTGACTGGCCTTGAACCTCCACTCAGCAGATGGCCCCCTTTCCCCCCGCGCCCTGTGTGTCTCTGTAAGGGAGGGTGGGAGGAGGGTGGTGGGTGTGGGAGGGTAAACTGGGGATATACATATACCTCTCGGATTAAACGCCTCACTAAATCCAACACACTCAAAAGTGACTTTCGCCAACCGCACCGCAGGGATCCTAGGTAGGCGAGGACAAAATAGGGGCTGGCTTTGACCTCCCCTCCTCGATTTGATTATTCTGTTAAGATAGGTGACGACTGGGCTGGGAGGGGGGTGTCAGATGGGTACATAAAAAGGAATAATCTGAACCAGCATAGGGTGCCACAGTCCCAAATACCACAATGCACGTAGTCAGAATGACTCGCACATGTAGTTGCGTTTAAACAGGCTCGTGCCAGAGGCTAAATAGAAACAGACGCTTTTACTATGTAACAATGCAGGAAATGTGCACAAGTTATTTGCAACTTTTACTGCGAAATTGCATAAACCATTTGGTGTGCATATACATGGGTCTTATTCTCTTTTCACATATACATTTAGCTGAATTTAATTTCCTTCCTCTTCCCTTGGTTGCTGAATTACCCTCAAATCATAGGTTCCTTTTTTTCCCCCTCATTTGAGGCAAAAAAAAAGACGCAGTAGGTCTGTCCTAAGGTTTTACCACCGCAGTACCAAGTTATTGCATGGCATATGATCACCTTAAGTGATGCATGTTTGAGTGAATATCTTGTTGCTCACTTGATTTATTACGTGAATTGTTGTCAGTATGGGGAGGCTGCCATAATTTGAAGCCGTCAGGTGCTTGGTTCTTTTGTCCTCCCATTCATACATATTGTCTAATAAGTGTCCCTATAGGTTAATGGAGGCTGTGTGTGTGACGACCAACTAAGTAGATTAATACAGCAATCGGCTCATGTCTGATTTGTTTGGAGAATCACTCACTGCAACAAGAGTTCAAATACTGTAGGCAAGTTGAGAATCATTTTTGCTGCTGCTGCTTTGTTTTTAGAGTACAAAATGGACTTAATGAGAGCTATAAGACATCACCAAGAATGAATTGGTTCTTACTGATATAAATGCACTTTTTCTTTTGTAAGAAATGTAGAATTTCAATAATATACTGATCTTGAGATAGTTTTTTGATAAGTGATTTTAGGACTGTTAATGGCTTGCTAAAGTAAGCATAATGATAATGTTAAGCAATGGTAAAATGACTAGGGTAAGACTTGAGGCCTCTTTTCATAGTTATATAATGTAGCTCCTTCTAAAATGGACTGAATAGGATTTAAGAGGAGGGAGACATCTTAATTACAGTATTTTGGATGTCCCAGTGCACCTGTCAATCCATATGTGTTTGAGTATGTCCCCATCTTTTTCATCAAAGCTTTTTGTTAAATGATGGCTGCTTGAGCCATCAAGGCTTCTCCTCATGGACATTGCATGCTTTTCAATGAGTCTTGCTCCTTTTTTTTTTTAGTCATTTTATAACCGGTCCTTTTGGTGGGATCTACCTTATAAGAGCTTTGTCGATGGCAATTCAAATCACTGCTGGACTAATAAGGTACTTCTCCAGCTTATGATCAAACTAGTGATTGTTGTTGCCATATATTCACCCGTTGATACTGTGTAGGATATGCCTGGGAATACACTGTCTCTGAGTCCTAATAGTTCTCCCCTGACACTGATTAGCGTATTTGAGAGTGGTGGTCTTTATCCAGCTTTAACTTTGTCATTGTCCATAGTGGACGGTTGTAATGGAAGTGTGTATGGCTGTTTGCCTGTTGGTGTTTTACTATAAAGGTGTGTACGCGAGTAATGCTTAGATGTAACTTTGCACCAGCCCTACAATAAAGATATGTCCAGGGCATAGTTTGTCATGCCTGAGTGGCCACTGGGAGTATCAACATTTGCCTGCCAGTTAATAACAGCTTGATCATCAGGGTGCTCAAATCACCTAAGATGAAGACCGTTACTAATGGGAAAACACCAAAATCTATTCCTTCCTGATTAAAATGTGTTCCTGAATATCTGTTCACATCAATAGACTATGTATTTTACAGAACATAAAATTGATGTGTGATTTGTTTTTTTTCCCTCAACCAATCTGACATGGAGTTTTTTTGTAGCACAAATGTTAACGATGTGTGATGTGTTTTGGATCCCTGACCACTTTTGTAAGCCCCAACACCCCACAGGGTGAATGCTGAATGGCATCTTCTCCAGGTTTAACTGGGAGGCAAGCATTGAGATATGAGGTGGCCACTCATCGATCACAGGCCGGAGAGATGTTCCTGGTGAAGCATTCATTACAAGAATGTTTCAAACGGATGCAGCTCCTGTGCCACAAAGAATTGGTAAAAAAGTTGAGGCTTTACCACTCACCATGTTGTGATACACTAAGCTATATACAGAAGTAAATTTAAATGCAAGTTGTCCAGTTTTTTTTTTTGTTTTTTTTTAATTTTGATGCTTGTGACAGTTTTGTTTTTATTTATTTTTATTTTTGATTATTATTTTTTAATTTTTTGTTCTTTTTTTGTGCTCCAGTGCACAAATTGTTTTGGACTTTAAAAGTTTTTTTTCTCCTTTTTTATTCTTTTTATTTAAAGAATTTGTTTTCGTTGTTTTATAGCGGACCATTTGATTATGTCAAATTTGATGATGTGGTTGGACTGAAGGAGAGTCTGCTTGGTGCATACCTTAGGGAAGAATGTGGAAAACTAATTCATAACTTTGTTTCAATCTGATATCAAGGCTGGCAATTGAATTTGATGTAGTTCCTTTTTTGCTCAACTGTGGTGCAGGTGGGATGTTATCTGATGTATCCCTTTTTATTTAATTTTTGTGAATAGGGGAAAATAAATTTTTTTTTTCTATTAAACTTTGAGTCGGCTGAAAATTCTGTGTGATCATCGGAAACTGGATCTATTTGGGTGAGACTGGAAACAACGGGTAGCACTCACTTCCTGGTGAGCTAGAAGGCATGTTACTACAAGTCACATTTGAATGAAACTCTATGCAATGACAAAGTAGTTTTTCCATGAATAGTGCAGGCATCTTAGCAACTCCAGCTGCCTTCAAACTTCAGACTGTTGAGCCCTCTCACCTCTGGCCAATGGTTGATATTTTCCCAGGGCACATGTGCTCCATGAAGCAATGACCACACCTTTTGTCTAAATCAAGGCAGTGTTCTGAAAACGCACACCTGATTGTTGCTTCTCATGGCATCTCTTGACGGGATACAACATGCCAGCAAATACAACAGGAACATTTACGAAGTACCACAACGTAACTGTAGTACTCAGTGGTACTGCTGTTTAATATGTTCTTGTACAGGACGACGCACCTTCTGCATGTATCAGTCACTGCAAAAGCACAATTCACATAATATAAAGTGTTAGAGAGTGAAGTACATTAGTATTTAACCTATATGGAAACCAGTGTCAGGGATATAACAACACATGAACATAAAACAAATGGTCTACTTGCAGAAAGAAAATAAGACTAGGAGCCATGCTAGTGGTTCTGTGAGGCTGTAGCAGAGTGTATTAACATCTTCACAATGACAATGCTAACATGCTAGGGGTATTAACAGGTATAATGTTTACCATGTTCACCATCTTAGTTTAGCATGTTATCATGCTAATATATGGTATTCGGCACTAAACACAAAGTACAACTGAGTGATGGGAATGTCATTAGTTTAGCAGGTATTTGTCATAAATACCAATAATGCTATTATACCAAAATGCCACAATACCTGTATGTCTGGTTGTCTTACAAGTAGCCACCAATTAGGAACTCCTCTGGTATGAGATACATGTACACACAGCAATCATTTCCCTTGACCTGATCTGGTTTCAATATGAAGCCAAGTGTAAAAGTGCAGGCAAGTTTCTGGAGTCATCAGGTGGACACCCTCTCAACCACTGGTGGTGTTGAGTTGGGCCCACGACACAGAGAAGGCTCAACCATGTGCTCCAGTGTGAACCAGCCGTAGTTACAGTGTCTCTGTCTCCCACGTTGAGGGTGAGACAGAGACAGGGCTAGTCTTATATTAGTGGTAGCTATCTCCTGAGGAACTATGAGTAGTTTTCTACTCTTATTTTCTAGCCTCTCCCTGCCTTTAGCTGGCTAACATCAGGCCTGTTCAAAAGTACCTCGTGTGGACTGTTCTCATTTTCATGATTCCTTTTTGCATCCAATGAGTTTACTTGTAAGCGTCTGCTCTCAGTGGCTGCTACCAGGCACTTCAGAACTTGATTATATCTCCAGGTGTATCCCCCTTGAGACAGGCTCGAGGTGTGATTGAGGTGTGACAGTAAGTCATCACACCAGTGAGGCAACACACACATTATCTGAAATGGACTGCAGCCACTACTTTGTCATGTTTGCCATGTTATTTTTACACCTGCGTTTGACAGGTCAAAATGTCTGCTGTGACTAAAGTCTATAGTTTTGTATTATTTATGAGTGAAAATAAATGTTATGCTGACGAATAATGTCTTAGTGGTAACCAGTACAGAACAGAAACAATCCTTATTGTGTACCATGTTATAATGGCTCATATAAAATATTTTGTTTTAAAAAAGATGGTTGTACAAGGCATGACCCATCAAACAACACAACAGCTAAGTTGTTAATGCTCGTATCGTCCTTTTTTGGTGGAATCTACATGTTGGAAGGTGCTTATTCACATGCTCAGATAATATTTACAGAAAGAAATTATGGCAAAACCTGAACTATGTATGTAAAAAAAAAAATGAAATTGATGGATTATGGACTACTTTGTTGGCGACTAGATGCATCAAACACCAAATATATAAATACAGACTTAAAGCATATATCAAAAATGGGCAATTTTCTACACTGCAAACCTACATCTGCAACTACACAGTAGTATTGTGAAGAATAGATTGAGTGCATGTTTACACACTTGGAAAGATCTATTCTTATTTCATGAATTCTGCTGTCTTCTGGGAGAATTGGTGACCTGAAAATGACTGAGATCTTTGTAGTTGTTCAATAATTTGGCACACCTGGTACAGGACACATGTTTGTCTGGGTAAAGAGAAGCATTGTTCCCCATCTATTTAATGCCCTTGGTAAAGGCTGATCATATAAGATTTATGGACAGAAGTTCAATAACCAATGTAAACAAAGGGGGCTCATGGGGCACCCCGACATGTACAGTATGTCTAGACAGAGCAAAATACAGTGCATTTAAATTGTAACAAATGATGGCTTAGGAGAGGCTTAGATAAGTCTGACTCGTGATAACTAGAAAGCACTCAAGAGGGTACATACCTCTGCCGAGGCCGTCAATTATTTAAATTGGTCATTTAAATTTGAAAATTGCATGTGGATCCAGATTTGCATCAAAATACATAGACATGATAGACATTCATGCTGATTAACTGACAATGGTCATGGTTGTTAATCCTGTCTGGGAATATTAGGGCTTTGTACAAGGATAAATTGGGCAAAACTTAATGCATCATTTAAGGGGTTGAAAGCCAACAGCACTGAACTGAAAATTTGGGTGTGGTGACACTGTTTAGTTTTACTTTAAGGCGTTTCTTGTCATTGAAATACTAATACTTCACAGGCTTTTGACTTCCAGGTTGAAAACGATTAGCTAGCCTAACAACACGTTTTGACTGCTTGTAAAGCAGGTAGGACTACATACTAGCTGCAGGCATGAGATATATATATATATATATATATATATATATATATATATACACGTGATGAGCTGCCTTAACCAGTTGCACACATATCAATCTTCAAGGAACTATAATACATTAATTTATAATAAATTAAGAGCTGTTAACACTATCTACCAGTGCAGTATGTACCTCTGGCTGGTGGACTGGAAGGATGAGTACTAGCTATACTAGTTTTACATAAATATTCAGACAGCTTAAAATTACACTATAGGCTGTAGCCTATAGCAGCTGTAAACTGCCTGCCTGTCCATGTCTCTCCGCCGTCCTGGTCCTATAAAATTGCAGGTGTACATCTGTTCTTTGGTGAGAGGTGCATGGACTGAGTAACATCCAAAGGATAGATCTACATCCTTAAGAGACCCTCTGCCAGCAAATTCGACAGCTAATGTTATAATCTACCTGCTCTACATGAAAGAGACCAGAATAGATAGTAAAAATGTAGAGAATTATTTTTAAATGTCGTGTCAGCTTTTTACAGGCCTACTGTACGTTTATAGATATGAAATATCAGTTATTTACAAATATTCTCTCTTTACAAATGGCATTGAACAGAATGATTTCATGTAAAATATCCTAATTCAGTAAAAACAATGACTGAAATTAATTCAGAGGGGAAAAATGTATATCACATACTAATGTAAATCAAAGTGGTTAAATGATCAAAAAATTACCCAAATAACAAGTTGCTCAAAATAACCCAAGGTGAAAAACAATAAAATTAAACAAAAGGAGGAAATAAATTGAAAAAAACAAAGAAAAAAACAACAACTATATTATAGGTTCCATAAATTATGTCTTATTGTGACAGTAGCCTCACAAAGTGCTGCTCTCAGTTTCAGAGTGCAGTAAAAGCCTGCAGTTTCTTTTATTTTGCTGACTTTGTGAAGCACTTTGTTATGTGGATTTTGAAAAGTGCTCTATAAATAAATTATTATTATTATTAATAGTGAAGTGAAAACAGTCTCTTTTTTTTACCGTTTTACTTTACTCTTGATGAGTGAAGTGATTGTGGAATAAGGATGGCTGAATCAACTTATTTATTATGTAGCGCCTAAATATGGAGATGAGGCTTTCTTTTTTCACCTACCCGTCCACTTCAGAGACTGAGCCACGGCAAGCCTATCATAAGGCACAGACATGGCTGAATTTACCTGTTAGGGGACTCCATGACAAAAACTTTCTGTTAGGCCCCTATGTGACATAACATAAGGTAGGCCTATGTCACCATTCTTTGTACTGTATGGTTCGTTTGTGTTCTGCTGCTGTGACATGCAAATTTTACTCCCGGGGATAAATAATAAAGTATCTATCTATTTACCACCCATCCCCACCCCCTTCCACCCTCTGTGCATTGTGTATGTACCCTGTTACCTCCAGGTTCCCACTAAGTATTGTGCACACAGAATACTGTAATGTTGCTTAACTAGAGCTAAGTGCAGAGAACACACCATGTGTAATTTCTGACTGCAAACAACTTTTCATTCTTTTTATGTTCAGTTAAACACAAAGAAAATCCACTGCCAGAATGTGAAGGCAAATACTAAGTGAACTGGCCACAAACAAAAGCTACTGAACCAAGATAGCAAAACTCTTAATTGGACAGAATAAACTGGAGTAGAGGGAGGACTAAGCAACCAGGATCTGAAAGTGAAGGCCAATGTATTATGGGGAATATTATGGTAACTCTTATCTCATTCCTATTTTTTTTTTTTTTTCAGACAATATGGGACACCATATCCACAAACCTAAGAGTACCTACAGGGATACCGTCCCCGTACCAGAGGATACACCAAAGGTCCAGGGCTACAACCAGGGAGTGGACCACCGAGCCCTGCTGCAGTCTTTCCTTAACACAGGCTTCAGGCTACCAACTTTGGCTTGGCTATACAGCAGATCAACAGCATGGTGAGATGGGTGCTACATGGGGAGAACTTGTTTTATTTGCTGGCAAAAGTGCATATATGGACAGTTAGATGAATGATTGTTAACATAACCAAGTGACTGTGTAATGGTAAGTCATTCTTCATGAACTACACTTGGAATGAAGTCTATAATAGCTTGGTTGGTTCGTTATATCTGGTAAATTGATCAGGCTATGACTATGGTTTTATTTGTTTTATCAGTCTTTCTAATCCACTGCACAGCCGCAGATCGAGAGGCGTCAGCAACCGGCGAAGGCGGTGAATGGATTTGTTGAGGAAGACCCATCAACCTGCCAACATTTGAACGAATTCATGTGACCTCCTCGAGCGGATTGTGATTGTGTTGATTCCATTGGAATGAACTGATTTCACCGTTTTCACCAGGCCTTAATACTGAAGCAAACGTTCATTTAGCAGCTACTCGGTCAGAAATAATGTACAATGGAGGAGCAGCTGGTGTATCAGTGCAGCAAAAAAAAAACAACCCAAAAAACCCCCAGTGTTTTATAAAGAAATCAGTCACAACACAATAAAGTTGGTTGTCTTGCTGAGGAGTTGATGTGCAGCCTGTCTCCACCACTACCAACAATCACAGGATGTAGACACATTGAGTGGCTATAAAAAAGTGCCAACTATAAATAGTATCAAAAATGGAGTTTGATTTAGTGAAAATCTTAAGGATTATAACTTTAACAGAACTGGATATATCACATGCTAATTTATAAAAATATTTGAAATTAATAGGTGATCCATAATTTTACTGTCAGCTATTCATTGTGCATTTCAATCATAACTTCAAATAAAAAAATGTGTTAAGATAGCTTTCATTGACACACTGTTGAGAAGCATTCAGTTCTCTTGTGTTTCACTTTGGCTGCAGGATTGGGAACCTTCTGATCCCCGAAGAAAACTATGCTAAACTTGACAAATGGATGAAGCCGATCTTGGAGCAGATGCTGCTCGAGCAGAACACTCAGGTGTGTGGACTCTACTTTGAACAACTGTCTACCTGTTTTCTTAAAATGTTCTACATTGCAGGGAGTGTTAAACCAAATGATACCTAATTTTGCAAACCTTTTTTTTTACTGAAATAGTAAAAACCCGCTGTTGCATTAACATATTTGTTATATGAAGGAGGATTTTCTAATGCTATTCTATTCATTGTGACAGTTGAGATGTCCTGATCCCTGTTTTTGCCTTCAGCTCACACTATATTTTTATTTTTCTGTGATGTGTCTTCTTTCAGGGCGTTCGCTGGACTCCATTTAAGGTGATCCATCGACTGGGAAAGGAGATTGACAACCCTGAATCTGTTTACTTCTGGGCCTACAAGGTGAGTCCTGGTATACATCAGGCAAGTGTTCTGGGAACAGCTGAGTGTGTTGTGCTGTTACTGAGCAGCGATCCGGTGTCCGTTTCAGAATAACATCCCGGTGTTCAGCCCTGCCCTGACAGACGGCACTATAGGAGACATATTGTACCTCTTCTCAGCTGAGAACCCCGGCTTGATATTGGACATAACTGAAGGTAAAACAGTCTTCACTGATGCTTACTTAATTTGTCTCTGTGGTGTTAGTTGGTCTTACACAATGAATCTGATTCCAGATGTATCAAGGTTGAACAACATGGCAGTGGCTGCCAGCAGAACAGGGATAATCATCCTGGGAGGAGGTGTAGCCAAACACCACACATGCAATGCCAATGTATGGGTAAGTATTTTGTCCCCAGCAAAAGATTTTTTGTAGTTGTGGATTTATGTTTATATGTTTTCTCTAATCTGCTTACACATGATGTTGAAGGCTTCATTTGGCTTTGCCGATCAAACTGGTACAGCGTTCAGACATGTTTCTGTTCTTACAGATTGTCCTTGGGTAGATGTGGGATTTAATCTGTACACAACAAGTTAATGAAGCACAGAAAAATTATCATTCACTTTCATAACCAGTTTCATAACAAGCTACTTTGTTGAGCTTTTAGAGCAATACCTGGTTTGTTTCACATATGCATAGAAACATGCACATACTGTATATATCAAGCATTTTCCTTTGCTCTCTGCTCAGTTTGCTGTTTT
Source organism: Macquaria australasica (assembly GCA_005408345.1). Classification (NCBI taxonomy): domain Eukaryota; kingdom Metazoa; phylum Chordata; class Actinopteri; order Centrarchiformes; family Percichthyidae; genus Macquaria; species Macquaria australasica. Next base: position 111,628 of record SEMN01000674.1, read on the forward strand.
GAAACACTGCTTTGTCTCCAGAGGGGCGGAGCTGACTATGCCTTGTATGTGAACATGGCTCAGGAGTTTGATGGTTGTGACTCAGGGGCCAGACCTGATGAGGCCGTGTCCTGGGGAAAGATCACAGCAGAGGCTAAACCTGTGAAGGTGTCTGTTATACTAATATTGGATATTATATACTAGTATTAATGTTATGTTCCATTTACTAGAGACTTGCACAAAGCCTGCTTTTGGTTTGTCTAATAATTGTCTTGCCAAACAGATTAGAGTGTATTACTTCTATTTTTAAAAATCACAAGCACTATGTATGACAAAACAGATTGTGTGCCAAACCTTATTCATAATGTATTTTTATCTCGAGCAATAAATAAACAGACATGCAAAGGTAGGGATATTGATTGAGGTTTTGCTCTGATTTAATACATGGCCTGTTCTGTCGCTCCAGGTGTTTGCAGATGCTACCATAATCTTCCCCTTATTAGTGGCAGAAACCTTCGCTGTTCATGGTGATGAGAAGAAGAAATGGCAAGAAAAAGGAATGAGTTGAGACCTCAAGTTCTACATAAATGGCAGCAACACCTATTTGAATTCTCTTTGTCACATTTGTTCATACTTTTGGTTTCATAAGGATGTTTGATGGACCTTTGTCATAATGAGCTTTTTTGACTTATCATTCCAGAAAAAGGTGTACCTGATAACATTTATGGTGCCTTCTGTCTATGTGTGACACTAAGACATCATACAATTATTAATGTTATTATTTACATTTTGACAGGTCAACATGTCTGCTGTGAGAAATCTATTGTTTGTTTAAATTGTTTATATGGTAATTAGAGTTAGCATGGTGTACCACAGGGCTCAGTTCTTGGACCAGTTTTGTTCTCATTGTACAGGCTACATTATTCAACAGCATAACATTTTATTTTCACTGTTATATGACAACTGTGATAAATGGTTGCTAATAGTGATTAAATACATGCTCAGTCATTTTGGCAATTGGACACTAACAGTCCATTTATATTACATATTGCATATAAATATTTCAGTTTTTCACATAAACCTGTTTACACTGTTAGACATGTATTTGCCATCACAATAAAGAATTCATCTGGCTTTGCCAACCACGCTGGTACATTGTTCAGACTTGTTTCTTACAGACTGACCTTGAGTAGGTTTTGGCTTTGATCTGTACACAACAAGGTATTTAATCACTGCAGCAAAATCATAATTTAAACTTTCATAACCAGTTTGAGAACAAGCTATTTTGAAGAGCTGTTAGAGCAATACCTGGACTTGGTGGTTGAAAATGTAGGTTAAGTGTACATATTGTATATACATAAACATGCATATTTTGATTGAGGCATACTGTAAATCTTGAAATTTTACTAAAAAGGCTTCTTTACATTTTATGTACATTTTTTCTGTACATTTTATGGTACCCTGACCCCTTGCTACATGCAAATTATGCATGTGGATCTGGATCTGCATCAAAATACACAATTCAAGGAGACCATGACCAATGAATTAATGTTTCAATTTAAACACAACTTCTGCTTACAGCTGTTAACACAACTGTTACTGCAGCTTTTTCAGAATTTGCTGTAGTGCTGACTACATAGACATGTAGAAATCTGCATATAATTTTGGCTGCAACATAAAATACTTAGCTCAAATGTTTGTTATAGGTTGTAGTCCATAGCAGCTGTGGACTGCCTACTATCTCACGCTACCCTGCCCCCCTCCTATAAAAATAAATCAGCAGGTCTACATCTATCTATCTAAGTTCTTTGGTGAAAGGTGCATGGAGTGAGTAACATCTAAAGGATGGACCAACATCCTTAAAGACACCATCTGTCAGCATCCACCTAACGGACACTTTAGAGACTGAACTGTTGCAAACTTGGTGAGGCACAGCTGAATAACCCAGCTAGGGGGCTCCAACCTACCACCCTCTACATACACTGTGTATGTACCTTGTCACCTCAACGACCCATATGTAATAATCTAACTGTAATGGGATCGTGGAGGTTGTGTCACATATTTTTAACAGTGTGAAATAGTATTTTGTATTATTTAGGTAGAGGTAAGGAACATGCCCTTTGGGGCTTTTTTCCTCATTGTCATTTGTCAGATTTTTTACCAAATTACCAAAACCAATTGATGCTCAGTGAACCTAGGACTTTTGGGGCCCCAAACGGAGCAGTTCTGCTTGGTAATCCAGCTGTGAGCACAGACAAGCTTCAAAATAATGCGCTGTGCTCCGACTACAAGGTGAGTGGGTGGGAGTGTTCCTCGGTTAGGTTCCCTGTGTGTCCATCGCTTTCCAGCATTCCTAGTGTTAGTTTCCTTGACTCCTCCTTGGGAGTTGGCAAACCTCTCTGCCTGGATTTGTGTGCTTGTTGGACTGATCACCTGTGTATGACCGCCTGGCTTCCTAGTAAAGATTATTCCTTTGTTTTTTTTTTGGTTTTTTGAATCTTACCTCGTGTGCTGTGTCTTTCTCTGCGCTCTCTCTAAGTCTCTGATCTGCCTAGAAACGTCACACAAAACAGTCAAAATTGGTACACCTGCTGGACAGGTGATAAAAAACGCATTGCTACGCAGTTTGATGACGACATCTTTCTACACCGGATGTGATGTTTTGAGTGTTTTGAAGTTCGCATTAACAACAGCTGACTAATGGCAGCTGACGTCCCTCCGTTAACGTTACATGAGATTTCAGATTAAATTTGGTTAATATAGCGAGAGTGGTCACCATTGTGTTACACTGACTCGGGCGACGACTTGTGACCAGCGGCTAGCATTGTTTTCAGTAACACACAGCAGCACTCAAAGCTAACGCTAACCTGCATCTTAACAGCTTAACAGCTGTAGCCTAGTTACGTTTGTTTTTAATATGTGTTTAACAGGCATCTGTAGCAGATACAGGATTATATTGATGGGTAGCTAAAGCTGTCTTCAAGCAATGTACCTCTGAATTGTAACGTTACCAATGTAGCTGACGCGGAGATAAGCCCCGAAGAGCTAACATTTTGTCGAGGTTTCATTGTCACAATATTTAAGGTTTTTATGTATTGAAACACGCACAGCCGACAATACAAAACAGAGGTAGTTTAAAGTAATGTTGGCTTGCAGTGTGTGAGTTAGTGGTCTTGTGCTGAGAGGAGAAAAGGTGATGTCTGAGGTGAGGGTTAACGTGTACGAACCAGAGGGAGGCGCACACCGTGACCAGGATGGGCCATCTCCTGACCCTGTGAGCAGTGAAGCTCCGGGGCCTGACCTGCTGGGGTAAGACTTTCAATCTCCCTCAGTCAACTAGCTGTTCATATCACCTAAGGATATGGGATTAAGAAGCGAGTCACACTGGTCTTCATATTCCTTCCAGTCTTCTGCCTCCTGGTCACCCATCCTCGGCAGATGTTGGCCCTTCACCTTCTGCTGAGGAAAGTGGCTTGTTGTCATTACCATGGGAGATGGTAACCTGCATTGCCTCGCACCTTCCTGCTCAGTGTGTCATCACTGTCCTGCCAAAGGTTAGTTTTAAAGATCACTTCCATAAAATTCCTTTAAAGATGTCTTTGTCCAATTTTCTTGCTTATTCATGTTGCCTCAATCACTAGATTACTAAATCACTATGTGATACCTTTCCCTGTTTCACTGTATACTCCTGAAAGTGACAAGTGAAAAATAATGGTGTCATTGATCCTCAGTCAAGTTTAGGCATTTACTTTTTGTGTTCTTGCTTGACAAATTAAACACAAAAAGCAAGTATAGATTTCCAGAATCAACATTTCTTAATTTATAGGTGCCCTGTGGAGTTTTCCTGTAAACAAACAAAAGCTGACATTGTGTTACTCATCAAAACGTGTTGTATGTATCCTTGAGGTCTAACAAATGTGTTTAATGTATTTCCTTCATCATAAAACAATTGCAAAGACGATTTTTTGAGTATTTTAAATCCTGCATTGTTTACATTCATGTTTACTAGCACGCAGTCTTCTTCTTCCCTGCCTTTGCTGGCACATTGCTGTGTTTCTCGGCACATCACCTATGGCAAGCCCTTTTAACATTTAATCAGTAGCAGTTAAATCAATTGTAGATATCAACAATTGCTTTTTGACTAGTTAGAATTGCAAGCCAACATATCCATAATGTAATTTTGACACGTAACAATTTTAATTAAAGATATCTACAATTCATTTCACACTAGTCAAAATGTAAATTTCATATCAACCATTCATTTCTTACTAGTGGAAATGTTAATTGAAGATATCAGCAACTTAATTACAACTAGTCAACTTTTACCATTGACTTCTATTCAAACTCAATTACAGATATCTACAATTCAATTTTGACATGTTACAATTCCAAGTCGACATATCCACAATGTAATTTTGACTAGTTATAATTCTAATTAATAATATCTACAACTCAATTCTCACTAGTCGAAATGTTAATTAATGATATCAACAATTCAGTTCTCACTAGTGGAAATGTCAATTGTTGATATCAACAATTCAATTCTTACTAGTGGCAATGTTCATTATAGATATCTACAATTGTTCTTACATTACAGATATCATTAATGGAATTGTAGATATCTAAAATTAAGTTCTGACTAGTCAAAATTTAATTATTGATATGTTGGCTTGGAATTGTAACTAGTAAGAATGTAATTTCAGATATCTAGAATTGCATTTGAGATATCTGAAATACAATTGTAACATGTGAAAATTAAATTCTTACTAGTAACAAATAAATTTAAGATATCTACAATGTCTTTTATAACTAGTCAGAATTGAATTTCAGATATCAAAAAAGTAATTTCCACTAGTCAAAATGTCATTGTAGATATCTTCAATGACACACACACATATCTGAAATGAATATGGTAATATGGTACTCTGCCTCTGATTGGCTTACCTGCAACGAGTACTGGCCATATCAGAAATGCAACTGTAGATATCTGAAATGGGAAATTACATTTCGACTAGTCACAATCCTTTTTCGACATGTCAAAATTAAATTGTAGATATCTGTAATTCTTATTCTTACTAGTGACAAAGGAATTACTGATATCTATAATTAAATTAAAGATATCTGTAAATCAGTGTTGACTAGTCAAAATGTAATTTCTACATGTGAAAATATATTTGTAACATGTCAAAATTGTTTTACAGATATCTTAAATTAACTTAAATTAATTAATTTCCACTAGTGAAAACTAAATCGCTACTAGTCAGCCCTACTGATTAAATGTTAAAAGGGCTTGCCATACATCACCACCACCTGTAGATCACTGGAATAGTGCAAAGCCATTGACAGGAATGTGTAACGTGTCACAACCATGCATGTGCGCGTGCACAAGACAAACAGACGGGGGCCACTCATAAAAAAACTGCTCCATAGTGTTACTAGAGGTCAGAAACTCCACAGGGAACCTTTAAGATTATATCAGTCTTGCAGATATTGGACATTTTCTTGAATCCCTCTTCCTCCTCTTTTTAGGTCTGTCATGCATTGGGTAATGTGGGTAAGGACCCCACCTCTTGGCAGCTCCGGGCACGCAGACTTATAGGATCCCAAGCTGGCTTTCCAGTGGGTCCAAGGGAGGACTTTGACTGGCCTTCTGCTTGCCTGGAGATGGAGCAGCTGATAACTTGCTGGACAGGCGAAGCACACCTTGTGGCCAGACAGACCCAAGACGATGAGGAGGGAAGGGAACAAGTGAGGCAGCAGCAAAGGGCAGGGCAAGATGGGGAACCAGAAGGACAGGAAGATGGTGGAGAGGATGAGGTAGAAGGGGTGGGAGTTGTGGTGCAGGAGGTTGCGTATGGTGTTGATGAAGGGATGGAGGTGGCGATGGAAGGTGAGGATGGTGAAATGCAGCCCATCGTAGGTATGGACCAACTGGCTAGATTGAGAGAGGAGTTGGAAGAGAGACTGGAGGATGATGCAGCAGCACTAATGGAAGAAGACAGGGACCACAGGATGGTGTTTGATGCTGATGAGGGGCAAGATGGTGCTCTGAATCACCAAGAGGACTTGGCAGACCCCAGGAATCTGGGTAACGGAAGACAGGTAGAGATGGAGCAACGTCAACCCACCAGAAGTCCTAGCCCACCCCCAGCGCTGGAGTGCATCACCCTACCTTCAGGCCACATTGCCCAGGTCAACTCAGTCCTCCTTGTAGGGGGAGAGGGGGCAGTTTGTGCCACAGGTTCCAGAGACTGGAATGTTAAACTGTGGGATCTACAGGCAGGCTCTGATGGCTCGCTTCTGCACACACTGGGAGGGCGTGGTGACTTCAGTACCCATCGGGGCTGGGTCTGGTGCCTGGCATCTGAGGGACCTCTGCTGGCCTCAGGGGGCTTCGACAGCACAGTGAGGCTGTGGGACCTACAGGCAGGTGGTGCAGAAAGGGGCCTGATCAGGGCTGGGGCCGCTGTCCTCTGCTTGTCCTGTCAGCCGGATGTATTGCTGGCTGGTACATTTGACAAGAGGGTCAGCATGTATGACACCAGAGGTAAGTGGGTTTTCTATTTAGTGGCATAGTGTGCATAAAATAAAGGTAATTAGTTTTATAAGTGTGATGAGCAGTGACACATGATGTAGCTCTTAAATCATTCTTACACACCTTCAAATATATTTGATGTTTTTTAGGCTTAGCAGTTTGCTATCAAAGACATTATGAAGACAAATCACTTGGTTTCTGAGGTTGACTATGTCATAATTTTGTCCACAGCTGCTGAACCCCTGGTGAAAAGTCTCTGTCTCCACAGTAAAGCTGTTATGTGCCTAGCTGCTGATGACAAGTACATCATCTCCGGGAGTAAAGACTGCACTGTCGCCGTCTATGACCGCAGGGCAGGCAAAGGCTTGAAGAGACTTCGGGTAGATGCAAATACACAGACACACATGTAGTTTCTTAAATTTGTGTGAATATATAGTATGCTCAGACGCAAGTATACCAAGACTAACTCCAACCATCCCTCCCTTCCTAGCTGAGCTCTTACCTGCTGTCCATGAGCTACAGCGGTTGTGAAGTGTGGGCAGGAGACAACAGCGGCATGCTCCACTCCTTTTCCATGCAGGCGGGGACCTTAAAACCCCTGTCCCAGTTTGATGTGGGCCACACAGCTCTGGTCACTGGCATCCACAGGTCCCCTGGAAGCCTCTACACCTGTTCATCTGATCGTACTGTCAAGGTACGATGAGGCAAATTCCTGGTTACTTTGCCTATTTAACTTTATCTGCCACTGAACAGTCTTAAGTTGTAATTTCTTGTCTGTATTACAGGTACATATCCCTTGTGCGCCTCCAAGGACATTATGCACACTGCATCACCAAGCTGGAGTCAATGGGGTTAGTGCTTTGTATCACATCTTGTAGATGATTAAAATTTCACATTGTTTTCCTTTTGAAGATTACTGTATGTTGTAACTTTAATTATATAGATACATTTTTATTTAACAAGGCATGTAACTTAAGAGCAAATGACTAATCTGTATTTTTACCAACACAGAAATAACAAAACAGAAGTAGTTAAAAAGTGGACTAGAGCACAATGCCATAATCAATACAGTATCAGCTGTCTGTGTTTTTTTTTCCTGCGGTTTTAAAGGTATTTGTAATTAATTAATCTGGGATCATTCTCATTTCTGAAATGTTTTTTCCTCCCTCTTTCACCCATACTCTGCCTGTCTCTGTCTTCACCTGTCAGCTGAGTGTGGATGCTGGAGTCCTTGCTGTAGCCTCAGGAGATGTGTGCGTGGAAGTCTGGAGGCCCAGAAAATGAAAGAGCAAGACCTGCAGACTATGTGGCAAGACTTGAAAGCAGGTGGAGACAAGACCTGAAGGCTGTCGACACCATGCCGGTCTTTAGCACTTTGGAATTGGGAACACACAGAGTAAACAACCACAAGTACATAACATTAAAAAAAGGTTATTTGTGTTTTTTTTAATTTCTTGTTTGATCTTGTTGATAGATTTTTTTCTACAAACAAAAGAACACATATGTGAACACATGAAATTGCTAATGTTTGCCCCATGCACTTATTTGCCATTTTGTGCCAGTACTCAAAGCTGTCAAAGACACTGCTTTTGAGGAAGTTTGTCTCTCCTCTTTTAATTGTTGTACGTTCACACAGCGTGGAAACAAGTTCATTATATTTACATGCTCACAAATTGAGTAAATACATTACAGTTACTGACATTGTAGCAAAAGCATTAGTTACTTGTCATGTACAGTGAAATCTTTGTATCCAAGCTCTCTGTGACACATCGATTGTTTTTGTAAAGCTATTTATTTGAATACACTCAGCAGTGCTAATCAGTATGATCTTTTTTGTAGGTATGTCTGCATATGTCTTGTGTGTGTGTGTGTGTGTGTTAGTTTTAACAATATAACTATATATCATTTGCACAATACTTGACAGATGCATCTGTTAAAACACACTGAAAGATGAATAAATTATCCGAAACCCTAGTGTCTGAAGTATTGGCTGGATTTGTTCACTGCCCTGTGGGAAGTTATGATGAGTTATGAGCTTTGTGATTAATGTTTGGATTGGACAAAGCAGCTATTATAATTTCAAATTGTTTACTTGATCTGAGCAACTCTTAAAAAGTGACCTGAGTCAAGTTACCAATGTAATTCCTTACTATTGTAAGGTTGAGATCAAACATTTTAACAGACACATACATTAATTATACTGTTATGTAAAAGAGGAATATTAATTAAAGTCTTTCAGTGGAAAAAATTATTTACCAACATAAAACAATCTGTACTTTCCACATTTCCTCCTCACCTATGCCTAGTGCTGTCTTTAATGTAGGCTTGAAAGGCAAAGTCTCAAAGCAGATGCTCTAAGGGAAAAGGTAGATGTAAATAAAAAAAATCAGTTGCCATGCTAAAAGTTTTATCTTGTCCACGGTAGAAAATCTGTGGTCGCACTCTCAGACAGAAGTTGTCCATATGGCAGTCTGTTATGTGTCGGTCGTCTCTACTCAGGACTGTCAAAGCAGCACACAGGTCTTCTTATCTTTGAAAGGATTGGACGAGGCAGCGATTCCGGTGAGCAGAGGGTCGCTGCGCCTGTGGTCCTGACAGTACCGGACCAGGTCTGCTGCTGTCAGGGAGATCTGCCGGGATAAAGATAGACAGAGTGGCATTTCACAGGATGTCAGACATTGAAATACTGAAATAGTTATAAAAAACTATTTGATGTTGGACATTGGATATTAATAATAGAGACATGAAGTACACTCAGTACACTCCATATATTCTGAACTATGGAGATCTTCAACTGATCTTAAGTGATGCAGTTCATGGAATTTGATGATGTGAAACCAGCATGCATGCAGTTAGATTATTCAGATTCATACATACCTTGATTCTCTCCATACCTGCCTCCACCCGAAGTTGATCCACCAGTTTTTGTGCCTGAAGAACGCTGTTGCTGCTGCACATCATTCCTGACATTGCCTTTCGGTATGAAGACTCAGTAAGAATCCTACTATCTGGACTCAGTATCCTTCTTCAACACCAAAAGGAGCTGCAGGAAAATTATGTATTTACCTGATCCAAAGAGTCAGCTCAGGTTGTGCAGGAGATTCTGGTCAGAGAAGCTCCTGACTTTCCTTTCTCACCTGTACCCCCCTATTTATTCACTGTTGGGTGCAGTTCAAAGGCTCTGTGATATAAAAGGTCATACAACACAGTGTTGGAAATGTCACAAACATCACACATCACTTCACAGCCACCACCTTTAAAAAAATATTGGCTTTTTCTGTGCTTCAGGTATGCTTTCTGCCTTTAAGCTACAATATGTGTGTGTACTTTTCACAAAGGATACAGTTGACTTGGCCAAAAAAAAGGATTGTATTATGTAACTACAGTATTTATGTTTAGTCAAGTGCTGTACAGTTTTTAAGAACTGGTGATTTAGTATTCGTATTGTTTTGGAATTTATACTTAATATTTTGGATGGAAATTTTCCCCCTACATTTAGCTGAAAACTGCAGTTTCTAGTTACTTTGTGTGACCTGTAAAACATATAATGAGCTTTTAAAGTGTCACGCACTGCTGTATACAGAATAATTTAAACCACCTTTGTCCAGCTCAAATAGTCCACAAGGTGCAGATTCACAGTTTTCATGCCAAACACAACAATAATGTAAAGCTGAGACAGAAAGCATTCTTGACAATGAGTCATTTTATATTAGATAGATATGGTAAGTACAAAACACTCTATATAATTAATACTAAATACATTTACATACATTTCAAAAGCTGCACATTGACTTTTAATGGAGTAAATCAATTGTAGTATTGTATAAAATATCTGAATAAGGAAAATAAAATAAAACAAACTGTTTATGTGTATAATAATGTATTTATTGTAGTTTTGGCTAAAAGTCCTCAGGAGGAGTTTTCAGAATATTCCCTCCTCCTCATGTACTTAAATGGGATAGGACCAAACATTAGAAACACCTGTTTGGCAGAGTGTAAACAAAAATGTGACCAGACAGGATTTTATGCAGACGATTGTGTCACTTTCTTATTTGCGCAGAAATAAACATTTGTCATTTTGTCCCTTCGCACTTTCCGTAGTTGAGCTCGCCTGTAGTGAACTAGCCATGCGTTGTTTACAGACATGGTAATTTTCAGTAACCGTCTTCGTTGTGTCTGGTTGAGACAGTTGATTATTACCTAACGTCTCTTCAGTATTAGGTATGTTTTCATCTCTGTCTTCAAATGTTTAATCATGATTAAAGCAAGTCGACGGGACAAAACCAGCTCACTGCTAGCTTGTTTCCTAGCTAACACCAGACCACATTGATGCTGCATGTTTTGATCGATGTTACCCTGCATTTAAGTTATTCCCTGTCCAGTAAACGACAACCTCTCCAAAACTAGACAACAGGGCCTAACTTAAACGTTTGTTTCTGGTTTATTTTTTTTATACGTTTAGGTGAATTGTGTTGCTGTAAAGTTGTTGTTATTGTTTTTATCGTAGGAGCTGTGCAAGACAGACAGACAGTTTTCAATTACACCAGGACTGTCTTTCGTTTATCCGAAAGGAGACACTATACATCCAGGAAAGATAACTGGCTAGTAACGTTACAGCTGTCAACACCCACATGAGATACATGAACTGTTCTGTCATAAGACAGTGATGATAAATGTAGTGGAGTAAAAAGTTCAATATTTCCCTTTGTAATGTAGTAGAAGTATAAAGTAGCTTAAATAGAAATACTGAAGTAAAGTACAAGTAGCTAAAGATTTTACTTAATTACAGTACTTGAGTAAATGTACTTAGTTACTTTCCACCACTTGCAGGAGCACAGGAGGCTCCCTTGTTGTGAAGTTCGGAGCCACCTGGACTCTTCCTGGAGCTAGCCGTCCAGTGAAACGCTGTAAACGAGCAGCAGCAGCAGCAGCCGCCTGGGTCAGGAGGGTGTAATAGAGCTTCCAGGTCATCTGCAGGAAGGACAGCCCTCTAAGAAGGACTCTGTCCGTCTTCAAGAAGACTTGACGCTGTCAAAGGTGCTTCTACAAAGTGCTGAATAAAGCGTCTGAATACTTATGTAAATGAGAGACTTCAGTTTTTGATTTTTAATACGTTTGCAACAAGTTTAACATTTAACCTATTTTAAATGAAATCTGCAACACAGTGAAGTGAAGTTAAAAGTGAAGGCGTCTCACACTTTTTTTAAAAAGCCACTGTATATACAGTTGTGTTCCATTATATAATTGTATTATTTAAAATGCCAAACAAAATCCCCAAGAAAACCAGTTCCATTAACACTGCCCCCCTGAATGCCTCCTCTGAATCCTCTCTATTGATCAGTGCCATTTGCCCAAAGCTGCTCACCCAGAGGCCTTCTGGAGAGACTGTCCTTACAGGATGTTTTGTGAAAACTTTCAGTGCGGTTGGATTTATAAGCTAGGCTAATATTGTTGGATCAGATCTACTTTTATAGCTGCTCATGCATCAGATGCACATGTTGCTCAGCAGCTGGGAGGCTTAGTCATGGCTCAGTTTTTCTGTACACATCAGTGAGGGCAGAGCTGCTACCTGTCACCACAGACTGAAGAGATTACATCCATTGTTACTTGATCAGGGCTCTACTGGGCATCTCCTTGATGATAAACACTCCACTAACATGCTCTCTTTGTTTTTGCAGAAAAGATGGCAGACCATGCCCCTCCTGTTGCCATGGAGGCCGTCCTTAAGCCCAGTTGCGACCTCCCAGAGGACATGCCCAAGATCAGAGGCTACGACTTCAACCAGGGGGTTGATCTCCAGGCAGTGCTGAAGTCCTACCTCACCACGGGCTTCCAGGCCAGCAGGTTGGGCTTGGCCATCCAGGAGATCAACCACATGGTGAGAGAAATGGCTGTGTAGCATTTTGTATCTTACAAAAAAACCTATTTTCTCATTTAGCTCTGCAGATACGATATTTTTGAGATGTCTCTGAGATTTCTTTCTCCACCCCAGTACAATTGAGGTTAATAGGATTTTATTGGTGGGGCTCACAGCACAAAAAATTACAATTTAAAAATTCAAAAGCCAGAAACAGTGTCATTGTTACTCTGGAAAAACCCACACACCTCACTGTAATGATTTTTTCTTTATTATTCTTTTTTTTTTTGGCATTTTTGGCTTTTACAGTCAGTGCAAAGAGAGATGGATGTGAATGTCGACCATTGTTGTCTAATGACTCCACGCCCACAGATAGAGAAGCGTCTTGAGCCAGTGGAGGCAGATGAAGGAAATGAGTGTAAAGAGTCTGGTGAATCCCCCTGCAAGTTGGGCTGCACCATCTTCCTGGGTTACACCTCCAACCTCATCAGCTCTGGTGTCAGAGAGAGCATCCGCTACCTGGCAGAGCACAAAATGGTACAAATTTATACACTTGTTGTAATCATCCAGGTCATAGTTACATCACAGGTAATATCTAAAATAATCAACCAATTCAACAGTGGGAGTGGTTTATCAGAGTCTGTCTTGTTACTCTGTGTTAGGTGGATGTGATTGTAACCACAGCTGGAGGCATAGAGGAGGATTTAATCAAGTGTCTGGCTCACACGTACTTGGGAGACTTCAGCCTGCCTGGCAAGGACCTCCGCCAGAGGGGCATCAACAGGTTGGTAACCACTGATACAATACACCTCTCACATTCACATCCTCAGAATGATGCTGAAAGAAATAGTCTGACATTTTGGGAAATACGTCTCTGTATGGTAAATATCTAGCTGGAGCCAGCAGCCGGTTAGCTTAGCTTAGCATAAAGATTGATAACCGGGGGAAGAAGCTGGCTTGGCTCTGTCCAAAGCTAGCAATATCCACCTACCAGCACCTCTGTTACTCATACAAAAAACCAGTGGAAAAAAAGACAGATTCACAGTTTTAAGTGGGGTTATATATATTTTTGGAAATAATCCATCACAATAATAAATAATAAAATGTGAATTGCATTTTTACATGTTTTTGTACGGATTAAACTAGCAAAATATAACGTGTAAATTAGTGAGCTTTAGAGCTGCTGTTAGGAGGATTTTGTTTGCTTTGGACAGAGCCAGGCAAGTTGTTGAGTGGTATCATTCTTGCGTGCTTGTTATCTGTCCCTTCCTTATTACACTGTGTGTCACCATAACATCATCAATAGCAGACATGTGGTGTACTTAAAACGACAAAGGACATGATACAGGGGTTTGGCAGGCAGGTACTCATCTTAGGAGTAGCAAGCTTATATATCAGATTCCCTAACTTGTTTATTTATGTCTGGTCCCTGTTCATCCCCGTCATCTCTCCCTCCTCCTCTGTCCTTGCTGGGTGTAGGATAGGGAATCTGTTGGTGCCCAACGACAACTACTGCAAGTTTGAAGACTGGCTGATGCCCATCCTGGACCAGATGTTGTTGGAGCAGAACACAGAGGTGGATATTGGATATTGTTTGTCTACTGCTCCCTGCACAGTGGAAACTTGTTAATCTGATGTCCTCACATAAAAACATATTTTTTCCACAAAGTTGCGCAGTCAGGATGTTCCAAACTTGTCTTTTTATAATATTGTTTACTTCATGTGATTTTTGACCTTTGACCTTTCTTACTTCAGGGCACCCGTTGGACTCCCTCCAAAATGATCCATCGGCTTGGGAAGGAGATCAATAACATTGAGTCTGTCTACTACTGGGCGTACAAGGTGAGTCCTGGCTTATATTAGTAATGTATTACATCATAAGGGAACCATAACAAAGTCTTAATGGGTGAGTTTGTGTCAAGTCTGAAGTTAGTTAAGATAAGTTGGAAGTCAAGTCTAAAGTCAGTTTATTTGCAACCATAGTCCAATTCGTCATTTCAAAAATTGTATCCAATTTATATGGATTATGAATGAATTCTGGTGTCTTTGGTGATTAGCAGTAGTGAAGTCAGTGGACTAGAAAGCCAGTATGAAACTGTTGACTGAACTTGACTGAGTTCTGCTTTGTTCCTCACTTCATCCTGCTTCTCGGCCTTACTAACTCTGTTTAGTTTGTACGTACAGTGTATTCTCTATCAGTCATTAAATGTGCTGTAATATTCTGTTCCAGAATAACATTCCAGTGTTCAGTCCTGCTCTGACAGACGGCTCTCTGGGCGACATGATCTACTTCCACTCTTTTAAGAACCCTGGTTTGGTTTTGGACATAGTGGAAGGTAAAAGCAACAGAACAGGATCACCGCAGCTGTCTCAGTGTTATCTTTTGGTCATATCGTGAATGTGGACTTTATTTTTCAGATATTCGCAGGTTGAACAGCCAGGCGGTATTTGCCAAAAGTACAGGAATGATCATCCTGGGAGGAGGGCTGGTCAAACATCATATATCTAATGCTAATCTTATGGTAACTAACTTTATGTGATCTTTATTTGTTCATTTCTATTATTCATACATGTCTTCACATCAGGTTTTGTATACAGTTCTGCAAAAATGTGAGAAATTAAGTTGGTGGAATGTAACTGCATTTACTCAAATACTGTCCCCCCCCCAAATACTCAATTTTGAGGTACTTTATTGGAGTATTTCCATTTCATTCTACTTCATACTTCTATTCCACTACAAGTCAGAGGGAAATATTGTAGTTTTTACTTCACTACATTGATTTAAGAGCTTTTAAGAGATTTAAGTTATGTTACAGATTAACATTGTACATGCAAATAATATGATGATCTTATAAAGTAAGATGCATTGTTACAGATTAAATAGTATATATAAAATAGTTAAAATTAGTACATTTTCAGCTATAATTGTAAAATTCTACTTACACAATAATGCTTTATTAATATAATTAATACGTATAATAGTAAAACACTGACATGGGGTGTTTTTCTGTATTATGAGTACTTTTACTTTACTGCTACATTTTCAATGCTGGACTTTTACTTGTAATGGAGTATTTTTATATTGTAGTATTACTACTTTTACTTAAGTAAAGGATCTGAAAATGTCCACCACTTTTTGTGTGAAGTTGTGAAAACTTTTAAAGTTAAGAAAAATATTGTCATTCACTGTAGATTTATACATGCCTATATCTGTTATAATGGACGCTACCTAGCTGACTGTCATAAAGTACAGCCACTGTTAAAGTACATATGGCAGAACACCCATTTTTAAATGGAGTCAGCAAAGAAAACCTCCTCAAATATAACAACAACATGCATAATCAGTTTCCTCTTTAGACACACTGTCTCTCCTCTGTCTCCTTCCAGAGGAACGGAGCTGACTATGCGGTGTTTGTGAACACGGGTCAAGAGTTTGATGGCTCTGACTCTGGGGCCAGACCTGATGAGGCCGTATCCTGGGGCAAGATCAGAATGGATGCCAAACCTGTTAAGGTACCGATATTTATCCCAGCAATATTACCCATAACCAGACCCAAGACTAATGTCAACATTATGGTCCATAATTATATCCCCTGATACCCTTTTATTAGAAGTTATTGTGAGATGTCTTCCCTCCTTCTGCTTCACTTAATTATTTCACATATTTTCCAGATGCCTTTTGACAGCCCCTAGATAATGCACCTCAATTGTTTTCAGATGTGGATGTTTCCTTGCTCTTTAATGGTGATGGCAGTGTGACAGATTTGAAAACCACTCCACTAAACAACACATTTGGTGCAGAAATAGGGGTTATATGTCAGTAGCTGTTCATATAACACACTTGGCATAACATCTGTGACTAATGACGTATGAGGAATGGCATAAACGTCCATTCAGATATAACCTACAGCTGATTTTCTGCTTTATTTTTTGCTTTTAATTTTCCAAAGTTATGTTTATTTGAAAAAAAAATCAGTGTCTTAATTTGACATTGTTTTCCATTGAAATAAATTTTATGGGTGAAAACTGGTAACAAGGCGAGGAGGCTGGGTAATAGCTGGCTGGACACTTGAAGCTGGAAAGAAAACGGATGTTTATGACAAATGGTTCGAGTGGTCACCAGGAGCTGTGGTCCCCGCTTTGGCCTCAAGGTGGCAGTGTCTGCAGAGTGTTTGATCCAAGGGGTGCAGGGTGGCATCAGAACATAAATATAAAAACCAGGGACTGGATTCAGTTTAGTGTAGTAGGTGTGTAACATAAATTACAGAAAAGTGACGCACTGCTCCGTTCTTTGTTCCCAGGTGTATGCAGATGCCTCGTTAATCTTCCCTCTGATAGTGGCCGAGACCTTCGCTCTCCATGCTGACAAACTGACTGCCGGCAAGAAAACAGATTAAATAGTTGCCTCCTTAAATGCTCTACTAGAAACAACAATCAGCTTTGTTCCTCTGGTTCTTCCCTTGTTTGACTAAGTGCAGATGGAAGTTTGATCTTTTAAACATTTCTGTTGAATATATGTAGATGGTTAAAGCTTGGAAACTTTAAGAAGCAGCGTTACATACAATGCTGCATTAAAAACCTTGTTTTATGGGAGTCAGTGGTGAGGGTTTCCGGTCTTAATGCTTTCCATAACAATATTTGCTTGTTAAAACAAGTACAGTTTTTCCCCTGTCTATTCACATAGCTGAAATAGCATGGGTAGCATGCTATTGCATGTACCAAAGAGACTGTCTAGAACGCATCAGGTTTTAGCTGTGAGTGTGTGTGAGATACACACTCATGAGGCATTGTTATTTAGCCAAGCATTTTGATTTATTTCACTTAAGTTGTGGCTTGACACACAGTCACATCAATTGAATATTACCATATTGCTTCTCTGTTTTTATATTATCTAAACCTTTACCTTACTGTCACTGTTACAGGATGGAAATGTGCCTGTATAGCTTAATAAATCATAAATGAATCACTTTGTCCTGTATTTAATGAGATTTTAGTGGACTATTACAAAGTCTTTGTGCAGTAGGTCTGTGTGAGAGGGCCACAAGGGGTCCACTTAATTTCACATGACTATGTTTGTGATCTTTGTTGTATAAAATGATATACATATGTTTTCCATTGCAGGGCACACAAAATTACTGCTGATCTATGATGAAAACTAATATTTAGAATATTAAATAAAGTTTGAAGCTCGTCAGTTGCACTTCCTCCACTGTATTAAGTACACCTGTACAAGCTGTTGCAATTCAATACAACAGCGCTGCCATAAATTCTACCTTTACACAGTTTATAATGTTCAGTTTTTGGTGACATTGTAGGAAATGTGTAAATTCAATTATATGTTTATTATTGAGATCATAGTCAAAAGTGGTGTTGGACTGGACTGCATTATAATGAGAGGTGTTTCTAATGTTTTGTCTTTTCCATTTACATAAACGAGAAGGGCAGAATATTACAAACACCTCTCAATATAATACACCACTAACTATGACCTCCATGCTAAAACATAGTGTCAACATAAACTGAACATTATAGGCATCATAAAAGTAGACTTTATGGCAGAACAGTTGTATTGGACTGCAGGTGTACCTAATAAAGTGGACACTGAGTGTATTTATCTATTTTATAAAGCTTAAATTTTACAACCTGTTTGTTTTTGTAATTGAGAGACTCAAACATCCCTCTGTAAACTGATTCAGCTTCCAACCTTTTGACATTTCTGTTCTTAATGAACAAAAGACAGAACTCAACACAGTGTACTGTCGCTGCTGCAGCCAGAGTTTGTCAAAGGGCGAAGATAAAAAAAAGTTGGGAGCATCTCATTCACATCAAACCTGCTCAGCTACAATCCACTGAGTGGCTTCAGAGCTCAAATAATGTCTGGTGAGCGCCTCCCCTCAAAACCCAAGAGGGGCTCATAAGAGCATCACAGCTTATGCATGTGTGGTTAGCGCTTGCTCAGTAGGTGGGTCTCTCAGATCCAGACCCTTTCTACTGTCAGCAGAATGAACCACATAATCTAGTAACGATGAGAAAGATATTTCCCATCACAATACATCAGTCTGCTATTGTGGCAGTGGATATTTCCTCTGGCTAATCGCTGCTCCCATATCCTTTACACATGGTCACTGTTGCATTCACAACCCAGTTATATTTGGAGACTTTGCAATGGAAATGTGGGTAATTTTTGTATCAAATGTGTATAGTATATTCACTGAAGCCTGTTTTCCCCCAAGAGTTGTTTAAAGTGTCAGAGTGTCTTTTTAGTGGGAATGGTGACCTTTTCTTTTTTGGAAACAGAGATGGAGAAGTGGAATTGGAACTGGGATAAGGTCAACTTTCCCAAAACCTCAGCCCCATGTGTTTCACACACACACACACACACACACACACACACACACACACACACACACACACACACACACACACACACACACACAGTTGGGCGTTCCTGTCTTTGTACGAACTGCTTTTCCATTCAGTGCATCTATCATTTCCCATTGGCGGTGGCACTGTGTGAGTGTGTGTTTACCCAGGGCTTGAAAGTTAAAAGATTTTTTTTTAAAAGGCAGTGGTGTATGGATTTTCAGCCCTATAGAAACTTATGTTTGCTCTGTGCTTAATGGAAAGATTACAGGGAGCCCGAGAGGGCTGAAAAGAGTGAGATAGAGTCTGTGTGTGTGTGTGTATGTGGATGAGCTGTAGTCACGCTACGATAATATTGTGTGGCGTCTGCACAGAACAGACAGTGTTTGCCCCCTCCTCCTCTGCGGAACAATCAGTACACTGTGTGTGATGTGCAGGGCCGCAGCAGTCATAATGGCAATTATGTCTTCTCCCGGAGAGATTGGAACCATTTTTTTTTTTATGGTGAGAACCAAAGAGCCAGACAGGGAGGGAGAAAGAAGAAGGAGAGGGAGAGCTGACCTGCTGCACAGCTGCAGGGTGGGGTGAATCTGTGAGGAGCGGAGGGAAAGGAAAGGAAATACACAGCGGATAGATTTGTGCACATGTTCATATTTATATCAAAATCCTGTTTTTTTCCTTGATTAGGCCTACTTTTATTGTTTCAGGCTCATTTTTTCATTAAAGTCTCTGAACAGTGTTCTCATAATGTCCAACCATATTCCAGATAACAGAAGGAAGTGCTGATAAAAATGCTGATATGTTGAGTCGCCTTCACTTATTACCTTATGCTCACAGCAAGCAGCTTTTCAGACCCTGGATCTGCCCTGGGTTTTGCCTTTCAGGGTGCATATAGTCTGATCTACCATATTGGAGGACTGTGTCCAAAATTACTCGCTATTTACTGTCTACCATTTTATTTGATCCAGTATATAGTATGCTCAAAAATTCCACAGTAGAGCAGAAAAAGTAGCCTAGTGTCCATACATGTTCTGCTAACAATCCCACAATGCAATGCTTTTTACATTTTATAGGTTTGAAAATTGCGATGTGATGATACAAAATGATAAGTGTCAGAAATCTGAAATTAGTGCTCACTATTGTTTTATTGTTTATTGGCATTCCCATTCCTAGCAAACACTAGGCTACTCAGGTCTTAACAGAGTAGAGCAAACATCCTTTTTTGGGTACAAAAAAATATTCTTCCAAAAAGATGCTCAATTTCAACATTGGTCAAATATGAGACAGTAAACCACAATGCTTTTTGTAGTAAAAACATCAGTTTGAGAGTATCAGGCATATAAAGGAAGCAAATAAAAAAGATTTTAAGTAGGGTTATTGCAACAAGAATGTTTATTTATTTAAATAAAAATTTCTATAAGATAAGATAAGATAAGCCTTTATTGTCCCACAGCGGGGACATTTTTAGCGTTGCAGCAGCCAGCAAAAGTGTCATATATAGAAATACAATAATAAAATATAATAAAATACAATAAAAATAAATAGAAAAATAGAAAAATAGTCCTATACACAGTATAGACAGAAATAAATAATAGAGTGACTGAGTGCAGTTGTAAGTATGAACAAATAGATAAGATAAAAATATTGCACATATATAATATACATGTATATGAAAAATATTTCACAGCAACATATCAAGTAGATAACATCATAAATACAATATATGTATGAAGATAATGCACAGCAGCAGATGAAGTATAGTAGCGAATAGTCTGCACACTGACAGTCAAGTGTAGATTACCGGGAGTTGTACTGATTATAGAGTCTGACAGCAGCAGGCAGGAAGGACCTACGGTACCTCTCCTTCAGATATATATTGTATATATATATATGTATATATATATATGAAAAGCACATTTTAATCCCCCCCCCTTTTAAATACTTAATTGTGTCTACCCCTGACTTCTGAAACCACTACGCCCTTGTGTGTATGTGAGGTGAGTACTCTGTCCTGGCTCCTTATCTCCACCTCTGTTTACCTGTTATGTTGCCATAGGAACTCCCACCTCGGAAGCCTATTGGCCAACCTGAGGAGGTAGCGGCAGGTGAGGGAGTGCAAGTGCGTGGGTGTGACGAGGGAGGAAGAAAGACGTTTGCAGGGCGAGGAGGGGCTGACTGAGACAGAAAGATAAACATTCAGATATAGAAGGAACACAATAGAGCAATAAATATAGCCTATAGAAGGCGGGTAAAGTCGTTGATGAATGGAAGAGAGACGGATGAGACGGTGATAGCCACTAAAGGGGTAGGTGTGTTTTACCTCATGCTGCTTTCTCAGAAACAGGAAGTCATCAGTTGAACCGCCGTCTACTCTTCTGACGCAGCTGGCTGAGCCTGATGACGGCCATGTGTCACTGTTGCTATAGTAACCACCTGGCAAGGACAAACATCCGGATGACTGTGTCACCGTTTTACACCAGATTTGTTATAATCTGTGCATCGTTACTATGCATTATCACTGGTCACCATGGTGACTAGAAAATAAAGAGGATTTACAGGTTTGCCCTTTAACTTTCTGACGTGTAGATACTTAAAAAACCCCTCTGGAGTCCATATTCATCTGTGAATACAATGAAGATAAAAAGTTGTGATAAAATCACTTTACATGTAAATATAGCTTACTGTTTTTTAGTTCTATGTATTGAAATTGTCTACTGTATTTGTGTGTATAAAAACTATTTTTTAAACCCAGGACTGTTCTATAATAATATTTTAAGTGATTATGACTAAAGATTTGTACATTTTTATAGGCACTTGTGTCAGTTTTTTAATGTATTTTAGGTTCCTGGCAGTTTTATACTTTGTTAAATTGACAAAATGAGAAATCAGACTTATAGCTGAGGTTATAGATACCCTGCATGAGGGGGTAAGGACAGTTACAAGGTGCTAAACAAAGACAAAAATGAACCAAAATCTACCTGGACTCCAGAGGGTTAATCCACTCAAATGTACACAAAATGTAAACAGTGACAAAATAGAAAAACATTGTAAGATTTGTAAGGTTTTGAATTAATTTAGCATTCTTCATTTGACCTTTGAAACGGAATTGAAGCATTATTTTTGTAGCTATAGATTTGTATTTTCTGAATTCTTTCTGTAATTTAAATGAATGTCGATCCTTACCAATGGATCAGAGTTATGAGTGTGCAGCTTTCAATTCTTTATTCTTTTTTTAATGTCTGCCTGTGAGCCAGCACCTTGCTAGAATAAGTGTGTGTTTTCCCTCAATGTTTTATTGACAGTAACATGGTACCATGAAACTTAATTATCGTCTCTCAGTTTTCAAGATTTTTTTCTCTGTTGTCAACATCTCAGAAAGACTATCAGATATGCAAATGTGTGGAAAAAGTGTCAGACTGTGTGAGTTCATAAGAGGTATAAAGTTAATGTTGCATAACTGTACTGTGACCTAACCAAAGCAACATATCAAAGATCATCAAAGATTTAGGACAAGAATAGGCAACCAGGTGTCATGAGAGTATGCAGATTTTCATTCCAGCCAAAGACAAAAGTCAGCGTATTATACTGATGAACACAAGCTGAAAGGAAGAACTACTGTTTGTCAGTGAAATCTCTTGGCGTAGTCTTTGTTTGGAATGAAAACCAGCATTTGATTTCCTGTGCCTGACCTGAACTAAGAGAAGAAGAAGAATAAAGGTGATGGAGATAGAGAAAGGTGAAGGGTGAAAATATTTATTTTTCCAATATTTTTTTGTGATGTAAGATTTATTCTATAACTGAAGGCATGGTTGAAAAAACACAAGACACACATACCGCTATTTCAAAAATATGTCATTTTAATTTTAATGCTGATGAAACCATACATTAGTATCAACTTTGTATTTATTTTATACATTTTGGTTTCAAAAGCAAAGGCACATATAAAGACACTGCTCCTCTGTCCCTCTTGTATTTAGTGTTTTTTTTTTTTTTTTTTACAAACATTGTATCAACAACAGACAATGAACAGAAACGACACAAAGACATTTTGGCTTTGAATCACTTTAAAAAATAAAAGCAACACATACAAAAACAGTTAAGCAAATATTGCAGCAGTCCTTATTAATTAATATTTATATTAATATTTTATTACAATGCAAGTCAAATTTTTTCTGTTAAATTTTCACATAGATTTTTGATTAAAATTGCTTATATGGTTTCATGAAAATTGTAGATTTTAATGGTCTGTAAATGCAATAAGAGAACAGACATAAATCCAAGTGAAGTGTTTCATTACAGAATGTGAGTGTGTGCATCTGTTGATGAGAAAATGTTGAAAGTAGGAATTCAACGAAACAAATCACTGTTTATCACAAACATCGACTAAAATTATATTGTAATTTGAAAATACATATATTTAAACATGCACACACACATCCAGACTTTAAGACGACGTAACAGGCTGCAGTCATTATAGTGGTATTAAAGTCAGCAGTATGTGTGTGTGTGTGTGTGTGTGGAAATGAGACCAGTCCCCTGTTCCTGCTGAACTGAGCCAGCCGACGTCACACACTGATTATCAGCACAGCAGGCACAGGAGACCGACCCAGCAGGGGGTGGGGGTTGGGGGGCAGACAGACACACACACACACACACACACACACACATACACACACACACACACACACACACACACACACACACACACAGGAAAGTCAGACAAACGCACACACAAGTCTAACAAATAGGCACTGATGCTCATGCAGAAATCAACAAGTGGAAACTACTATAGAAAATATGAATGCAAACACAAAGTCACACTCATGATACCCCTGAGAGACCCTGGCAGCCAGCGATACAAATGACGACATAAGATCACATATTGCTCGCCCTACAGGAACAGGAGGGCCCCTAGACACTAATGAGACAGCTGACATTTAGCAGACACTGACACACTGAAGCCGCACAATTTCAGCTAATTCATTACCATTACCAGTCATTACCAGAAGCTCATAGACTGTGATACCTGCTCCCATACATCCCTCCTGACCACAGTGCACCACCCTTTACGCTTTCACAACACAAAAATTAGTCATCTGTGAACCACACACACACACACACACACACACACACACACACACACACACACAAGTGATTAGGTGTGAGTCTTAAGTTTGGTGGGCCCGTAAAAAGAGAGTCCAAGAATCAACCAATCTAACAAATGAGAAGCACGTCTTTGCCTCTTTATTGACATCAGACTGTTTTAAAAAGAGAAAGTGCCTTTTGATTTACAGTTTCACATGTTACCTGGCACTGAGCTACAGTACAGTATAGTCAAGTTTACATCTGAATTTAGTGCAAAATTTTGAATGAATTTATTTTATTACATTTATGCGTGTTTCCATCCACTACTGTTAAATGGATATTAGGATTTGGGCGCTGGTGGTGCTAATTCTCCAGTCAGGTGCCATTAAACCATTGCAGAAGAAGAAGGTACAACATGACGTAATTAAAAGTGTAAGTCAAACAAACGATGATAAAAACCTTAAAAACTTGATGGAAATACGGCATTTATTTTTGTTTCATGTATTGATTTGAGGAAGGTTACAGTCTCCTTATTGAAATTGAAAATGCTCATAAAAATAGGTGGATGGAAACACACTTTATTTAAAGAGTTTTAATATTTTGGGGATATAAAATGGCTCTAGGTCAACCATGGTGAGCAGCTTTTTGCAGTCGATGCCGTCGTTCTCGTCTGAAGTCTGGTGTTGATGTGAAGAGCAGTGGTTTGATGCAGTGCGGCCCCTCCCTGACCTTTACTCTCCCCCTGCAGGCTGCAGCCCTGTGGCGGCAGAACTTAACCACTGTGAACATGGCAGACACTCACTGTTCACATGTGGGTTAAGTCCTGCTGCCGCACAGCCAGGTCATACGAGCATCTGTTCGTGACAGAGAGCGAGATGGGTGTGTCTGTGTGTGAGCATGCAAATTAGAAACATGGGTGTGACTGTGTGTGAGTTATCAAATTAGTGTGTGTGTCTGCGTTTGCGAGAAAGAGCTTGCTTTCTTCATGTCAGCCATTGGAAATCCCTGGCAATGTGATTCAGTCCTGTAGTCTCAAAAATCACTCTGCCAGGAATTCCCCTGGCCAACAGAGACAACTAGACAGTTTGTGGTGAGAGGGAGACTTCAAAGCATGCAAAAAAACAAATAATAAACACCATAACAGACCTCCTCCATCACTGTCACCTCTAATACCTAATGCCGCCATCTTGTCATTGCCAGATTACCTCAATCCCACATCTATACCTTTGTGTGAAAGAGTGAATTATCACAGTAGTCCGATGTGCTACATCTTTGTCATTCATGGGTCATAGTCACTTCGCCTTCTCGGCCCTGTGTGTACTGTATGTGCATGGTTCTCGTCAACTTCCAGACTTCCCGTGGCCTCTTATAAAAATAGCTTTTCAATGACAGAATGGAGAATAAGGTTAGAAGGAAGTGGCCAGTCAAGTGGCACTCCCTTTAAAGACGTTTGTCCCGCTCTGTTCTACTTCTGCCCCTTTATCTGTGCCCCTTGTGTGGAAAAAAAACAAAAAAGGCCAGAGAGCACTGGGCCGTGTTTCCTCTGCTGCTAAGCTACTGCTGAATCTCTTCAGAAATTGTCAGGAATTTTCATGTTGTGTAAAGAAACCGATACTGTATTTATATGCTATTGCTTCTTATTACTGTCTGTCAAAGATATCTGATAACATCCTACGCCAGCTAAGAAGGACAAGCACATACGCTCATCACCCCCGGAGCAGAACTTATTACTCTGAATTCCTTTTTGTTGAATTTTACTTGTCTGGACAGGACATATTTAAATAATTGAATGTCAGTCCAAGCTCAAGATCCACGCTGAATGCTTTTTTTTTTTGCCATCCTCTTCAAGTCTCTTTATTTTCAGCAGCATTAATATTCCACCATGTACAAGGTATGAGTCAGTGGGACACTTTTGGGGAACTCCAGACTCTAAATAAGTTTTAGCTGGCTGTTGTCACTGTGGGCCTGCTGAGAGCTGTGCCAGGGACACAGTGAACTCACTAACGCTGTATCATTGTTGTCACAAATCTGCTGCAGTCAGGTCTGAGAGTTTGGAAAGAGTTTTCCCAAAATAGCACAAAACCTACTTCTTATTCCATGCCATATTATTTAAGAAAGGTGAATATTTTAAATGCTACTCAACGAAGCAACCTGTTTTCCAGTCTTTAAGCAGAAAAACTAAAACTCATGACAAAAACCCTGTTTCATGTGCAGACGCTTTCTAGTTTCCTCCAGGCCAATGTTCTTTCTCTGAGTCTGTGGTCCAATCAACCAATAACACCAAATTACCACCGCTCAGAACACACTGTGATTTTGGTGCTACTGGGAAGCAATTAGACAACAGTTGTTTCTTTCTCCGTCTGCTTTCTCTTATGAGTGTCTTGTGAATGTCTCTCTCTTACACTCTCTCACAGATTACGATACAAGAAGCATTTTTGAGGCCCCAGCTAGATTAGTGTAATTTTACAGCTAAGCAATCAGAGGTACTATTTTCACGTTGTGGCGCAAAGAGTTTTTTTTTGTCTCTCAGTTCATTGAAAACTAAAATATGTACATAAAAATTAATCTTTACACATTTTGTGTTGGATTTTTGTTGTAAGCGTCTCCTTAAATTCAGTTTTGTTTTATGAGATGTGCATTATAAATCTCTCGATCGGTCTGTCTCCACATGGTCACAGTAAGACGTCTCAAGAAAGTAAGGTCCCAGCACCCATCAAAGACAGCGCGCTAACTCCTCTTTAACTCCTCTCCTCCATCAACCTAAAACCCTCTATCCCGCCATCCTTTCATCTGGCAGTGGTTCATCTTGTGTGTTATTTTCTCTGACTTTTCATCTTTTCCATCGGTTTCTCTCTTCCCCTTTGCGTTCCCCCCGTCGAACCCGCAGCCGTTAATGTCTATGAGCTCATTCCTTCCCTTCCCCTGTAATGACGGCATTCTGGTTGACGCACGCTGTCCAACACCTCACCTCAAACGCTCGCTGTGAGGATCTCAACATGTCTCCCTTTTGCATTTGGCCTGTCTTGTTTTTTTGAGTCCTATGGTGGAGCCAGGCAATCCTGTTGTTACACTTTTCTCAAATTGGATGTTTATTATGGTTAGGAATAATCATAAGGTTCTGCCATGTGGGCTGCAACTCATTGGCAGCTCATAATTGTGCCAACGTGTTGCATCCTTATGGAGGCGTAGAATAGGAAAATTAGTGTCACTGAGTGACGATTGCCAGCAGATGTACCCTAGTAAAGTCAAAATGTTTTTAGAGAGTGTCTTCATGGCTTACGGCCTTGTGTGTGGGTGCTTTGATGGTTTTAGGGTGTACAGTTTACGCGATGTGTGTGTTCTACTAAGTTTATATTTGTGCACACGACGTATGGAGGTCCAAGTGTAGACGTGGCCACTGACTGTTTTCACAGAGCGTCCAGAGCGTCTCTCCCCTTCAGCCAGAGTTCAGAATTGACATTGTCGTTTACACAAGGGCACACAGTTAAGTGGAAAAGCCTCTGTTGAGACAGCTGGATCTCAACCCCTTGTTGTTTCAACACATATCTTCTCTCTCCCTATGCCCTTGTGTGCGCGCACACACACACACATAGATGCACTAAGAAATGCACACATGCTCACAGGCCAGACACAATCTACCTCTCTGCACATAATATGCTCACTATCAATAAACAAACACAGTTATGTCAGTGGGCTGCCGGGCAAACATGGTATGTGCATTAGCTGGGTTCTCACTCTGTCTCATAAAGCAAGAATAGTACGAATACATACCAAACTGACATCATTCACACCTCCAGGCTGTGAACTGCTTCACACAGCAAAAAGTTAGCGGGACGACCCACAGGCTGCCTGTACGCTGCTATTGTGTACTCCATTAATAATTATGCATCAAACTGAATCATGTGTCATTTTTTTATCTTTCCATTGCATCAGAGAATTTTACAGAGCACGGTTTGTTTCCAACCACAGTTTCATGTGAAATCGATATATCTAAGTCCATTGGTTCAAGACATTATGTCAACACTGGAGCACAAGGGTTACAATAACGTCTGAATTCCCTTCTTAAAGTGTAAATGAGCTTTTCATAATTGCTGTCGTATCCATTACACCACACCCTGATAAGTGCAGAGCGTGGCTCACAGAGGAAGAAAACATGGAAAAGTAACTGTATCAACTATCCAAAAAGGTGAAAAGATGAGTATGGCGAGGAAAGATGCCACAGCAGAAACTGTGGCTTAAACAAAGATCTTTGAACCCACACACCTTGCGCAGTACCACACCCTGGCTCTACAAGACAGAGAGTGTGTGTCTGGGTATGTGCGCGCATGTGAGTAAGATTGTATTTGTTTCGTGTGAGGGCGTAATTATTGCTGAGGCCGTGACATTCAGTGACATTCAAACAAGGACTTGCGCTCTACTATGGGCCTTCTCTGTTGCAGTTCTCCTCAATCAGAGGGGAAGGTTCATTGGCTGGCCTGGAATCAATGGAACGCACCACATGTGGGACATTAGTCTGAGAATAAAAAAGTATTTCCAGCTCCAGATTAAAAAAAAAAAAAGAAAAGCTCAGTCTGTTTAGGCTGTAAAGCTAGCCTCAGCAGTGAAGAGCCCAGCCCAAGCCCGTGGTCCGCTCCCTGTAGCCCAATGCGTGTAACCCTATCCTCAGCCTGATTCTTTGCCAAACACCCTTACCACCACCACCAGCCCTGTACTTAGTGTACAGCCGCCCTGCTGCCACTGAACCACACATGCACAAATGGATGCAGAAACTCCGCACACACACACTTTTATTCCACTACGCCACGGTTTCCTGAGCCTGGGCCCATTCCTACAGATTGCTGCCGGGCACACCCACCCACCCAGCCACCCCACCAAAGCCAAGGCTTGAGTCCTGGATCCCCACCTTCTCTCCTCCTTCTATTCCCTTTTTCCTCCATCTATTCCTCCATCCATTCATCCATTTGGCCTTCCCTGGTAGCTTTTCCAATCTAATGATTCCTCACTGTACAAGGCAGAATAACGACACCTCCCACCTCTCTCTCCTCTTTCCCCTGTCTTTTTTTGTGTAGAGGTTATCTGAAGTCACAGTGAGTCGCATAGAGAGTAAAGCAACAGATCCCCCCTGTGGGGCTAAATTAACTCA
Organism: Macquaria australasica; assembly: GCA_005408345.1. Lineage (NCBI taxonomy): Eukaryota > Metazoa > Chordata > Actinopteri > Centrarchiformes > Percichthyidae > Macquaria > Macquaria australasica. The sequence continues at coordinate 140,590 of SEMN01000674.1, forward strand.
TTCTTATCTCGTCTTTCCTCTGTGCTTCAGCGTCATTTTTGCCTTCCACTGCCCAATTTGGTCTATATCAACACCCCCAAAGGGGAACCAGACCGGACGGCGGACAGGAAGACAGAGACAGCCGGCCCTGAACTGGGTTAGCAACAGTAGCTGCTGGATTCCCTTCCTTTCATGGAGGTTTGGGAGCTCGCAGACTTACAGGGCCTCTGAACAATGAGAGGAATGTTTGAGCGGCTCCGGCCTCGCTTCACCACTACCATTACGTCTCTCGGCTGCTTGTCTAGAACTTTTTATGACCTCTATTCCCACTCTGCGCTGCCAGCAACACCCCGCAGAGAGGCACACAGACTGATGGACATGTAGACAGATAGATGACATGCATGGGTAGAAGCGATGACATACATACTGTAAGCAGACAGTGGGAAAGGAAGGCAGACAAACAGGTAGAGGCAAAGCAGTTATGAAATAAGACATTCAGACGGGTGGAGGTATAATCCCTAAATCATACACACATAGAGACAGACAGACAGGCAGAAATTAAGCCATCCCATTCAAAGGAACTATTTACGTCTGACCTTTGTAATGGAGCTGGTCCACAGTGGCAGACCTCAGATCAGGGCAATATTCCAGTGCCAATATTACAGTACATTTGAACAGCAGGCACACTTTACTGTCGCTCCGTCTGAATGTCTGTCCTGATCAACAGGTTGCAGGAATTGCTGTGAAGTGCCTCTCTGTGGAAGACCAGTGGTTCAAGACAAAAAAAAAAAAAAAGAAAAGACAGAATGTCAAAGAAAAGCATACAGATTTGTTGGGTCATAAAGTCATAAAACAGTAAAAAGGCAACAATCAACTTCTGAGAAGAGCCAGACATGATGCTGCACCTACCTGAGACAACAGTTTTTACTCCGTCCCTCTGTTTCAGCACACTTTCCTCATGCTCTCCAGTGTCACACTCGAAGTTGAACTTCACAGTTGTTGTCCCTCTCTCTCTCTCTCTCTCTCTCCCCCAGTGTCTCTCTGTGTCTCCCACTCTTCGTCTCTCTCTCATGGGTCTGTTTCTCCTTCGACTGTGCAGACAGGAGTATGTGTGGAACAGAGTGTGTCTGGGAGCCAGACAGGGTGAGAGTAAGAGAGTGGGCGGGCCCAGTCCTGTGCAGGGGATTCCTTTATGACGATGTCAGAGGAGAGGAGCCCTCCCCTTCTTCGTCTCTTCTCTGCCTCCCTCCCCTCTCCTCCCTTTCCTCCCCCTGTGCATGGCTGGTGCTAGAACACAGGAAAGGGGGCAGGGAGATAATTGGCTGTGCAGCTGCTAATAAATGAGCAAAGGCCGTTTGAGTCAATAGCAGGCAGGAAGAGGAGCGAGCTAAATGTGTGGTGTTTCAGTGGACAAACATACTGAGATAGTTTGTTACACTGTCTTCTTGTATATTTAGGATGTTCTGTAGAGTGTTCTATGTTTTGAATCAGATAGTGATAATTTCTCTCTTCGTCTGACAATAATCAGAGTGAACACATTTATCCTAAAGAGACACTGTAATTTAAACCCTTCTAATAGCAGTTGTTTAGATGTCAGAACATGCTTTCAGAACTATTTTGCAAACTTGTTGTGAGATGTTTGTGACGTTATTTTACTTTCATCCAAGAATGCACATTTGTGTGTGCACATGTGGATGAGTGTATTCATAAGATAATGATTTTTAGTTGTATAGCACTTTTAAAAACCTTAAGAACTTTTCAAAGAATTGAATAGAGAAAATGATCACCAAACGCATACAGTGAATATAAAACCAAGGTATACTAAGTCATATTAACAAGGCCAGAAACAAGCAGTCAATAAGAGGCTGATGATTTGACACTACATACATACACACCCATGCCGAAATAGTTTTTGTTAAAATCGTAACCTTATGAATTCTGAATGTGTATGCTGAAGTTGGCGTGAAGTGGTCTTGTCTCTTGTTTTGGTGAAACTTGAAGCTGCTTGTTTTATGCTGAGAGAGGGACTTTAACTGGGGCAGGAGTGCAGGTTACAGCAATCTAAGCAAAAAGAGACAAAGCATGGCTGATTTTTCCAGATCACTTAAAGCTAGACATTATTTCAATATGGAAATAATTTTGTGAGTGTGTGAGTGAGAGAGATCTATGGGTAACTGATGCTCTTAAAAGTGTAAATTTGAGTGTGCTACAGTTAGTGTGACACTTATTGTGGTGACATTAGCTTAGGACCCCCAAAAAAAAAAAAAACAACAACAAAAAAACAAAAAAACACAAAAAACACCCTCCCACACACACACACACACACACACACACACACACACACACACACAGGGAGACAGTAACACAAGCTTCGAAGGGCTATTAGAGGCTTTATGACTTCCCCTTCTTCCCCTGAAGCCTTTGGGGTGTGTGTGAGCGGCGAAGTCCCGGACAGACAACCACGCCCCTGTGAGAGAGCGGACGTCACACATTCCACACACGCACACACATACACACTTGCGCGTCTCTTAGCAACACATCCACTCAAGCTTAGTGAAATGACTATGCCAGTAAGACACATGACAGCGTCACATTGTTTATCTTCAGATGGGATAATGTTTTGTTTATGGACCTCAGTTTCTATGTTGTCTTCATAGGGGATTTACAACTTTGCATAACAGCTGGAGTTGAATGAAGTGTAATGAATACTTTTTGATTGTTAGTTAGCGAAGATGACTTGCGTTATGAATTAACTTGGTTATGATAGAGTGGAGTAGAGCTTCATAAATTTCTCTCTATATGTGTATTTTTGTGTATGTCTGTATGACTTCATGAATGCTGACTATCTGTTCATATCATGTAAAATGATGATGAGCTGAATAGTCCTTAGACAGAGTTGACTGGGTCGTCTATGTGATAAACTCTTTGGTAAAAAAAAACAAAAAACGTTTCCATCTCCATTCTGTGGTCTAAACCTCGATGCGTGCTGTGCACACTCCTCTCTCATTTTGCCTCACAGAGATGATAATTAGTATAGCCGCACGCAACACCAGTACTGTAATAACTGAAAGAAACCAAAGATGCTTTCAAAAGGTACTCATCACACAAAGACTCGAGACAACGCTCTTCTTTCAGCTTGGGTGAAATATGATCCAAATAAACTTGGTATGAAACTGTAAAAAGGAGGCCGTATCTTGAAACATTTCAACCCATACCAATTTATTTTTTTACTTATCTGGTGCGCAACGTTCTGCAATCATTCCTGCTGGCAGTGAGGGTACAGGAGTGGTATTTGGAAAATGGTGTTGAAAGAGAATTATGTGCTTCTTCTTCCCCTTTGGCCATACTACATGTTTTTATGGTTCTGTAAAACATTATCAGCTCTATGTAAAGTGTAATGATATGTAAGCATGGTTGTAAATGTTCCCACTGTTTGTGTGTGTGTGTGTGTGTGTGTGTGTGCATGTCTGTGTTTCAACGGATGAGTCCATTTTCAAAAGTACCTATAGCAGTGTGTGTATTTGGCTTTGTGTGAATATACAGTTTTGTGTACAGTATGTGTGTGCATGTGTATAATAAGGAAGTCATTTGTTGCAGCATTTATCTCTAAGGTCACTGTATATTGCAGATCATGAGCTCCAGTGGTTGAATTTGTGGAGTCATCTTTAGTTAACAGTTCATTGAGAAATATGTTCCATAGTATGTTCTGCTCTGGTTTTTTTACCTCAGAGATCAGAGTACAGACCTACTATATGTGTGCGTGCGTGTGTGTGTGTGTGTGTGTCCATCTGTACATATGCATACATATTTCAGGACATGTTTTTCTGTGTTTGATCTTACACTGAACATGCAGATTTGTTTCTTGTATTTCAGTGCATATATATGTCTGTAAAAAGAAAAGTTACTAGTGTACTGTATGCATGTGTGTGTGTGCATGTCTAGATTTGTGTGCGTCAACTGGTCACACGGGACATTCGGCTGAGTGACCATCTTAGACAATGAGTCAGACGACAGTAAGCAAGTCTAATCGGGGCCACAGGGTCTGGGAGTAAAAAAAAAAACTCTACTTCCATTTGGTTGTCATGGTGAGTCAGATCCAATTATGCAACAAGCAGTGGAAAATGGTTTTGGAGAAAGAAAGAAATGCAGGAGAACGAGAGAAAGAGCTGCTGTCGGTGCCAGCTGATCTGTGAGGTATCAGCGTTACCCTTATTTAACCAGACACGGTGGCTAAGGACGCATTCTTATTACGAAGAAGTATGACAGTGTTCCTCTGCTCGTGGTCACTGAGAAGCCCTGCCGATGCCTTGCCCAACGACACTTTGACAAAAAGTTCTTACAGTTAAGGAGAGCAGTGTGTGTTCATGTCCTCTGCCCCTGCATTTTCACAGCCAGTACAGGGATCTGAAACCCTGCACAACACCGTCTGGTGCACCTCAACCACATGCAGATAATACTTTCATTCCAAGTATTGACCTATCTTCTGAATCTAGATGTCAAAAGAATACAGAACAAAAACTTTAGGCTGTAAGGACTTCTTAGCAGGCATTCGTTTGATTTTTAAATCACATTTTATAGTTTATTGATTGATTCCTTCATTGTCCCTTTTTAAATGTCTTTGATTTTTCATGCAACTCAATGGAACAGACTGGTATATAGAGATAAAGTCCTGACGTCACCCCTGGGCTAGCCTCTGTTTCACTAGCTTCCCTAACTGCAAGCTCTCATTCAGCCTTTCTTTCATCGGCCTTTGTTTCCGTATTCTAAGACAAAACAGCATCCAGTACAGCACTTGCTATTAGAGATTTAAACCTTTGAGAGTTTAACAAAGTTAAACAACGATTAATATTTTAGCATACAAAAGTTCTCATAAAAATTTACCAGCGTAGCAGCGCGGGTACTTTCAGATTATGGGCCAAGGTGTTCATTAAAGGCAGCTAAAAACTGAAATACTGAATAAACAACAATTTTATTAGATTGTTTTTTTTAAACAATATTCATCCTTATCTAGACATAATAGAGTACACTACACGACATACTGTTGAGAAATGCTCTGTTCCAAGGCTGGATTTGCTTTATAAAAATGTCAATGGGATTTTGAATGAGGTTTACTTACTTCTGGATCAGAAACTGGAAGTTCACTTTGGCTCTCTATAGAAGTACTGAATAGGGTTTCCCATATAATAGATATTAGTTACATTCATTTTATAGATGTATAGCTTAATGTAAAATGTGATGTGTTTTATTTTGGGGGATTTGGTCAATTCCAGTTTTACCTCTGCCCTTTGTAAGTACTGTAGAGGACTAAACCAGCAACCTGTCAGCTAGTAGGTGGCCTCCCGAATCAACCTGTCAATCCATCATCTCTCTCCTCCTCCTCCTCCTCCTCCTCCTCCTCCTCCTCAGCTCCACCCTGAATTAGCAGCCTCAGGCACTTTTCCCCCCATTCCTGGGCCTCCTTTTCCCCATCCAGCCCTTACCCAGTCCTGGGACATTTGAGGTCATAACTTTTCTACACCTCATCCATGCTGGACCATGTCACTGGAAACCAGTCCAGAACTCAGTCATAAAGTCCACCCAAAGACCAGCACATCTTAACCGAGCTCAAACCAGCCAGTTAGGAGGCTCCGAATGGATCCACTTGACTTTGACTGGTCTGTCCTTATTTTCTCTTTCCTGTGCTCTCTCTCTCTCTCTCTCTCTCTCTCCCCGTCTCTCTGGTATTTATGTGTTGGCAGTTGCCGTGGAGACAAGACACACAAACACTGTGGCGGTAGACAGGAAGTGCTGCGGAACCACAATGGCGTCACTGCGGCTCTGTGCTCGCTCCCTCCCCCCTCCCTCTCCGTCTGCCCCAGCCAGCATGCATGCTATTATCCTTAGCAAGCTATATGGAGACCACACTGCTCTCTCTTTCTCTCTGTTCTCTCATTTCTCTCATTATTATTAGCATTGCTTTTTCAGCTGTGTCTTTCTCTCTCTTTTCAACTTTATACCACATTAGCTGCTGTAGTATTTGGAAAATCACTGTCTGATTTGCGGTGTCTGGAATGCCTGGTGTTAGTTGATGTGCTGAAAAGCTGTCGGGCATCGACCGTTTTAAAGGTTCGACCCGTCTACAGGGCGTTCACTCTCGAGAAGCTACTCCCCTGTTTCAAAACTGGGTCAAGAATGTTTGTGTGTGTGTGTGCTGTATGTTTTGGAGTTTGTGAGAGGCCTGTGAGGGTGAAAAACGCTGAATTTCTGGATGTACAAAACAGTCAATATGTATTAGGGTGTCAGATTACATGCATACTGTATGTGTACTTTGTATATGATCAAGTGAGTGGACATGTAAGTGAGGAACAGATAGATAGATATAGCGAGGAATGTGTGTGGTCCTATTGCAGACTCTTACATCAGACTTGCATTAGTGTACAGTGCACATCCCTCCTGTTCTCCCTCTGTCTTTTTACACACCCCAGCTCTAAATATACTCCTCTGGAAAAACCCCTTGAGAAGATACCACCCTCTCCCACTCCACATGCTAAAAATATCCAGCCAAGACCACCTTTACACCCCCCCGCTCGCTTTTCTTTCTGTCCTCGTTTGCTTCACTGCTTCCCCTCTCACTTGTTCACGTCTTGCACTCAACACCAGTTCATTATCTTATGTGACGTGACTCCTTTCTTTAATTTTTTCTTATTCCTTTAACTCCCTTTCTGATAGCGGCGCCTCCTTCCAATCCCTCACGGCTGCCTGGCATTTCTGCTGACATAGACAGCCAGGCACCCATCCCTCCATCCATCCATCCAGCCAATCAGACATTCAGCCAACCAGTCTGTTGACCAACCAGCTGACCACCCAGCCAGCCAGATGAATAGCAGTCCAGCTAACGGGGGTCTGGCTGGTGGTGAACAGATGAGTTCTCAGGACACACAAACACAGAAGAAACAGAGGTGGATTTTTTGCAGTGAGCTCATATTGTAGCACGGGAGCGAGCGCGACAGCAAATCAAGGAGAGAGAAGAAAAGATTAAAAACAAATATGCCAAAGTATGATCACAGTGTCTTGTCTTTCACCCCTCTCTGTCAGTGGGAGGAAAAAGGTTGAACAGTGGCTGCAGTTGAAGTAATAATTTATTATGAATCAAATGCTGGTAGCAGTGTTGTTAATGGCTGCAAAAAGAGGAAGAAAAAACAGAAGTGAATCAGGACAAATAAGCTGCTATTGAAAAATAGTTAGTGCAACTGGCCCATGGATATGTTTGTTTTTTTCTGTTTGAGGAACTGATTAAAAGTAGCGTACTGTAAGACAGTAATTTTCTGTGTTTCTTTGTGGTGGTCAACAAGAGCGGAAGCCTATCTGTGGCCATATGGTGTTTCTGTTCCTCCGTTCAACCGCTGACATCATCTGGAGTGACACACGGCCGGGTGACTTCCTCCGACTCATTAATCACTTGTGTGTTAACAGGCGCACACACTCTCCCCAATTCCTGTACCCTTTACAGCTCTGCACCACATTCCGCCCTCCCTCGTTAGCTTCCCGGCCTCCAACATCAGCCTCTAACGCTCTTTCCCAGCTGGCCTGCCCACTTAGCAGTGACCTTTGACCCTCCTCCTTCTCCCCCATAAAACCTCCAACCTCCATGCCATGCTTTCTCCACCTGCTGCTCACCTGTTGTATGGGGGAGCAGAGATCTGTCTTTAAACATGCCTAGGGGGAAAAAAGTGATTTTTATCGAGAAAGGCATCTTGGTTTTAACTGGAGCTTTGTTCAAAGTCGAAGTGTGTGCTTTGGCTTTCTTTGACCCCCCAAAAGGAATGAAGAATAAAAAAACACGTGAAACAACCCTTAGCCGTTGGAGGACAGGTGATACCTGTAGTGTGTTATCTCTGCGGAGATAAAACTGACAAGAAGGATCATCAGCCCCGGGCTCTGATTGGCTGTTCTGAGCTGAACTTCAGCCACTGGAGAGGCACAGAGAGAGACTGAAAGTATAGCTGAGAGACAGAGAGACATATTTATTTGATTTGTTTTAAATTGTGGAAGAGTTCAGATGGTTATACTTTAGATATTGGTGATTACATACAACCGTGTATTACATTTTAAATATTACTAAAGTGGGTTATCATTTACTGTATTAGTACCAAAACTTTATCATGTAATTAATGCTCACTGAATTGAAGTGAATGAAGATGGCAAAAAAAGATGGGGGAGAGAGAGAGACAGTCATAAAGCCACTGAGTGGAAGTTAGTTGACAGCTTTGTGAAGTGAAACTGTGAGAACCTTTAGATCATTACATCAGTTTTTATGATACTGTAAAAACACACAGACTCATTTGCAGGGAGAATGAGGGGTCTGCGTGATCCACTATGTCAGGGTCAACGGTACCCAAAACACACATTTAGTGTGGGATGAGCCATGGTCTGTGACTGTATGTAAATCAAAGCCTACACACACACATAAACCTGCAGACTCCTCAGTGTAAATAAAGTCAGTCATCTCCACCACCTAAGGGACTCCTCCACTGACATGACAGGTCGTGGGAAAATAAACCCATCAGTCAGAAGGCACGCAGATGACGAACGCTGAATAATCAAACTATTCATTTTCACAATGCAAAAACATTATGCGATCAGCTCTGTAGTCAAAGAAACTCCAACTCTCCTCCCAGACATCAGACATCTCTGCTCAGCTTTGTTAAACTGTTGACTTTTTCCAGTTTGTCACCCAAAAAAAGATTTGCAAAATCAAATAAATACAAAGTTTGCTGTGCAAAACCAGGTGGCCTTCCTAAATGTGTAGGCGTCAGACAATAAATGGGTGGTTTAGCAAGTTAAGCCAAGGTGTGCACAAACTGGGTGTGTCTGTGTGTGTGTTTCCGCTACCCCCACCCATGTGAAGGGTGCTCTTGGGAGAGGGTATGTGCCCGCACTCGTGCCCTCTTGCTCTTCAGCTTCCCTCCATTTTGGCGAACGCACTCTCATATCCCAGCTCTTTGCTCCTTTCATCTTTCTCACTTGCAACTTTTCCTTTTGTTTGTTTCTTTCTCGATTTTCCTGGGTTAGCACAAATCCCCTCTCTTTTCCCCTCTCTTTTCCCCTCTCTTTTCTTTTTCCTGCCCTCTTGCTCTCCCTCTCTGTGCATGTTGGTGTAGCTGTCCTTATTTGGCTTCCCTTCGAGTGAGTGGGAGTGTGAGTATGAATGTGCCTGTGTGTGTGTATGTGTTTCCTCCTGACTGTGAGTCACTGCTTGTCTGACTCACGAGCGCTAACAAAAACACACAGTTGCCATGGGGACCCCCCCCCCCCCCATCTCTCTCTCCCCCTCCCCTCCCTGTCAGTCTCTGGTTTCTCTCTCCTTGCGGGCACCGCTGCATCCCAGGCAGCCCTGGTGCTGTTACATGGGTGGCACTCTAACTTGGGTGGGATGGTGGTGGCAAAGTGGGATACTGAACAGGAACGGAGGACAGAGGAAAGATTCAGAAACACAAAAAAAGAATCACAGTAAGGCTGAAAAAGTGCAGGTGAAATTGTTTGTATGGAAAACATAAATTAAAGTACAGGAGCCTGCAGGAGAACAGAAATCTAGGGTGTGAGACAAGCAATCATCTATCATCAATAGTAAGTAGAAATGCCTGCATTTGCTGAGACAGGCTAAACAGAAAGTGCCCACCTGTGGCTCCATTCTCTGCTTCTGTTCTCTTGCTTTTACTGCTCTGAAACTGCAGACTGCTTTGAACTGGGCCTGTCCTTTGATGTGCTGGCGTCACAGCTCGGCCTTGCCATAACCTCCAGGGAGCTTGATAATGTGCCCACGTGTGGCATTACATTTCAACAAAGATCAGGTAGGGCACTGGATGTACCCACAGCCTCACGCTACCAAGGTTTGGCTTACTTCCTGGATTCTAAATGCTGATGGTGCGCCACCTAGTGGACAAACTGTATGTTTTTGTGATTTTTTTTTTTAAATAATAATTTTAAAAAAAGTATTGTTTCTTCCTAACTGACAGGTATATTGTACTTGTCCATTTTTGGATGAGTGTCATAATGGCAATTAGTGTACTGGGCCACATGTGAACTGCTGTATATGATGACTTTGACTGACCAGCTGATCACAGAAACATTTCAGATGTTTATAAGCTGTTAACAGTTCCACCAAAGAGACATTTTCCCTCCAAACTTCTCATTTAAATAACTGTTCAAGGCCCAAAGAGGTCAAATTACTCAATATTTCATGAATACAGATAAGATTAGAGAAAAGTACAAAACACAAATACAGACCTGTGTAGCAGAACTTTGTTGTTTCTTGTTTTCTACCCCATTAATCATTTCAGGACCCCTCAAATTTATCGAGTCACACTTTGGGGGGGTTCTACCCCCAGACTGGGAACCACTGTACTAAACCACCACACTGTATATACTGTAGTTAAAACCAGCTCCACCCCAACCAGCCACAACAGTAAAATGATGCTTACACATGAATACATAAGTATTAAAAATTGAATAATGTCATATATGATATATTAGTAAAGGGGCCATTTTTTTGCCCAGTACTTTGAGTACATTTTGATGATAAAACTTTATTTATGATAAACTGAATTTTTACATAAGTAAATGGTAAGTAAAAATGATAGACTTTTACTTGTAATGGAGTATTTTTTACATTGTTGTATCAGTACTTTTACTTATGTAAAGCACTTCCACCACTGTCTAAAAATAAATACACACAGACTGAATGAGGATGCAGACAAAAAATACAACCACATACTGTACACCTCAACACAGACAACAGAGATACACACAAGAGTAGGGACACACACTTGTCTCTCTCTCTCTCTCTCACACACACACACACACACACAAAACACTTTTGACCTCTGTTTGACCTTTGTGTGGCTTGAAAGCTCACAGCAGCTGGCTGGTGGAAAACAGGCTGAAACTGAAACTGTATGCCGGCGTAATCCTCAGCAAGAGAGAGACAGAGAGAGCGGGGTTGAGAGGGAAAAAGAGAGGAAACAGGACCAAATGAGAGATACTGTAATAACAGAGAGAGAGAGACCAATAAAAAAGGAGAAATGTGAGAGAACGAGAGTGATGGCAAAAAAACTGTTGATCATTCAAGAGACGTAGGACAGAACAGAGAAAGCACGAGAAACGACGCCATTGTCACACTTTATTGAAAAAATGCAACCTGCCATATATACTGTATGCTTTTACTGTATATACATCAGCCATGGTAACATAAGAGTTTATTTTGTCAGAACATATAGAGTGAGCCCTATTGCACACACAGACTGATGTTGAAAGATGGAGTAAGGGTGTGAATGGCAAAAAAAAAAGACAAGATGTCCACATAGATGAGTGACATTTAACTTCTTGTAATGCATTATATCAACATTGCTCGGATTGCGACATTTATACCTTCTCTCTCTCTCTCTCTACACACACACACACACACACACACACACATTGTGCTCCAAATGTGTGTGAGCATGTGCATGACAGCTGTCCCTGTATGTGTAATAATCCTCAGTAAGCTCCATGGCTCCCACAGTCTCTTTCACTAGATCCTCCAGAGCATCACTGACCTCACCGTGTGCTTCTCCTGCTCTCCCTCCGCCCGACACAACATGCTCACACTCTGCTCATAGCCTCAAAAATGCTAGCTGCACCTTTGAGCCCTTTGACTCCCTTTCTTTCCTGGCCCTTATTTAATTAAAGGAATATAATACGACATTTTGGGAAATACTCTTATTCGCTTTCTGGTGAAAAATTGGATGAGAAGATCGATACCACTCTCATGTTTGTACGGTAAAAATGAAGCTACATGCGAGCAGCCAGTTAGCTTGGCTTAAAGCAGAAACAGGGGGAAACAGCTAGCCTGGCTCTGTCCAGTGCCAGCACCTCTAAAGCTCACTAATTAACACGTTATGTCTTGTTTGTTTATCTGTACCATAAAATGAAGCATAAAAATTACAATTTTCAGTTTTCCGATGGGTTATGCGCTGGACTCTTGGCTCTGAGCTGTTGCCAGGCAACCAGTGGCGACCGCAGGAAGTTACTGCTCTTAACTAAGAAATAGTCAGACACAACCACCATAAAACAGCCCTGGACAAACAGCTACTCTGTTTAGTTTAAGTGCCAAAAGGGGCCTCTTATTTGTGGTGTAAGTTTGCCCTCTGGTGTGCACTTCAAGCCTCCTCCAGCGATAAACTCCTTCATCATGCCTTGTGTCCTGAGAGATCTTCCTGTCTTCCACGTTACAGTTTCCATCATTGTAATGTGAGTGGTGCTTCCCTTTGTTATGCACAGGTGCACTGGAGCACTTTGGGAAAAGAGGTTAGTGGTGATACACTCATTACGATAACATGAATTCTGTTTAAATAAAGCAGGGCTGATCTGATGATCAGTTTAACTCTATGTGAAAGTAAAAATACATGTAGGATACGTTGCACACAACCAGCACACACAGCCATTCTTTGCTTCGTCAGTGGTTATTATCAAACATCTGGAGGTGGAGGGTCTCAACTCTTTCACAGTGATCTTCTGCCAACTTTGGGCTTCCTCTGACTGATGGGCCAAAACAGTAATGTCACAGTGTCCATAAAACTCTTTAAAATGCAGTCTATGATGATGGGATACTGTTTTTTCAATTTTTTTAATAGTTGTTTATACTTTTTTAAATATAAAAATAACTGTCTCCCTCATTTGTTTGAAACAAGTCTCTCGGAGTGTGGAGAATGGGATGATTAAAGTAAAGAAAAAGTGATGGGGATTTAGGCAAATGTGTGAAAACATGTTTGCAATACTCCATTCTGATAGAAGTACATGTATGGGAAGCTTTTTAAGATGCTCTTCCTGCTGAACAGTGTGATTTTAGCAAACTATGCACAGTTTTTGCAGTCAGTCAGCACTTTGAAGAGGGAGAAAGTCGTTGTTACAGAGTCTCTGAAGTGGCTTAAAATGTAACATCCATTGTATAATGTTTTCCTTTTGTCACATTTAATTCCAGGAACTAAATATCTTCTGTTGTGTGTGGGATCTTGGTTCTTTCTCTAAGAAAAAACATGATCTGTGTAGTAAAAAGGAGATTCTCCAACAACACAAACTCGTCCACGCAGAGGGCTGCAAAGAGCTCATATCTCTGTCCTTTGGTGTTTGAAGTGTCCTTGGAGAGGAATGTCTCAGAAGTTGCTGAACAGCTCATATTTCTTCATCCAGTCCATCTGCGGCGCCTTCTTCTTTTCTTTGGCATGGACCTTCATCTTTTCTTCTGCTGCCGTAGCACTCAGGCCCATCTCAGCGAACGGGTCCAACAGCCGGCCGCCCTCATCATCCGCCAGCTAGACGGGAGATATTATTGAAGATGGAAAGACGTTGAAGGTACTGACTTTCATATGAAGGACCAAAGACCAATACAGCACCATACATAAATGCCCACACCCACCTGTGTGCTGTTGCCCTGGCTGCTGAGGTTGGAGTGTGTGGACCTGAAGGACTGTGTGGTGGAGCTGCCGTTGATCTGAGGGTTGTGGGAGCCGTTGGATATGGACGGACCATCGTAGTCTGAGAAAACAAACAAACAATGCACACAGACGTCCCAGAGTGAAGAAAATATTGTCCAAGCCCTTAGATAGTTGTTTTATACTCTAGTATAGTCTTTATAATCTTTATACATAGTTCATATCCAAAGGAATGAGATGTCTCTAAGGTTTGTTGTGATGTATTTTAATGTCTGACAATGTTTCATCCTCATCAATTCAGGAATCAGTGGAGAGTCGAGAATGATCTTTACGAAGTTAGCAAGAACACATTTTGATAACACTTTATTTTGCAGGTCCGTAATTCCCTAATAAATCCCTAATAATTTCCTAGGACGTTTCCCAGAAAGAACTATGTCATTTGCTACTAATTATAGGGAAAATCGAGACAGAGTTGAAGTGGTTTACTTTCAATCCATAGTTTGTGTAACCAAAAATAAATGAATGATGAATAAATGGGTTTTAATGTAGCTGTGAATTTATTTTTTTAAATCAACAACTGCTTATAAACTCAACATAATTAACTAAATTGTAAAATAACTGAAAGAGCAGAACTTTGTCTCTATATTTCCAATAACTAGTACCAAATTACATAGTTCTCTCCAGGAAACTTTCTAAAAAAATTTGGACTTCTAAGATAAAATGTTACCCAGATTTGTTGACAACACAAAGACTTTTGTTAGTGCGGTCCTACCTTTGAGATGGCTGACCGAGGGGATAACCCCCCTCCTCTTGAAGTGTTCGTCTGTGTCTGGGTCCACCACCAACAGCCAGGTCTCATCTCCCCCTTTCTTTATGAAGGCCACCACCTCTGCATGCCGCATGCCCTCGATGTTCACACCATTTACCTGGAGAGCACAGAGGCAAATAGAAATGGGTTTTTGGTTGGAAGGAAGGAGTTTTGTAAGTTGACTGTTACAGCTCTTGGTGCTCCATCAGCGCACTATGATAAACAACATTTAGGTGATTTTATATGCCCTCTGGCAGCCATAGTGGATGTCCACAGGGATTTAGGCACTGTCACCACTATTAAAAACAAAAAAGAGAAATAAACAAAAAGGTAAAAAGGAGCATTAATCAGTGTCTGCTTCCTGAGAGTAACAATCCCATCTTGACCATTATTTAAAAAATATCTTTTCCATGGAGCGTAGATAGTTGGTAGAGTTACATTCACTTTTATTTTTAATACAGCACCTCAATGAACTCATTGTTGACATACTGAATGCTGAGAGCCTGTGCTACCTCATTCGTCCAGTAGGTGGAGCCGTGGAACAACATACTGATCACACACTGTTCAACATGACTCTCAGGGAGCCTGCACCACACTACACAATGTTGCCCAAACTCATGTTGTGAATCAGGAATTCTTGCAACATCGATTCAGGAAAGCGTTAAGCACAGCTGTTCATGCAGATGTAGGAGTTATGATTTACCACATTAAAAAAAAGACTCATAAATACTTTCAAAAAGGAGCTACAACAATCAGAAAACATCAGGGCCAGAAACAGCTGAACAGAGGGACAAAATGAATATGTGTGCATGTGACTGACCATCTATGTGACAATATTGCCCTTAGCTCTACGCCTAACTAGCAAAACACAATAGCCTGTCATTGCTTGCTCTTATCTGGATGCTGCGTGCATTTGGAGGCCTGCGTTTCAACAGCTTTGTCTGGACCTTGGCTTCTCTGAGGCAGGCAGCTTTGCACCACGCCAACTTAGTGTTGGTACACAATCAATTATTGATGGCTCTCCTGGGCTCCGGCTATTGTGCAGGTTTCAGGTGTCCGAGTCCTGAGGGGGAATTTGTTTAAAATTCACTGCTTATGACAAGGTGAGGAAGAGAAAGCAAAGCGCAAACTCTTCAAATGAGAATGTGGGTGAGGAAAATGAGGTGAAATAAATGTAGAAAATAGGACTGTAGGCAAATAGGTTAAACGAGGCAGACTTTATGGGTCCTTCAGGGTAGAAAGGAAGGGAGAAAGAGATCGAGAGAGAGAGAGAGGAAGGAAGACAACACTGTAAATGAGTTGGAAGAAACATGAAGAAAGAGTGGAATCAACAGATGGAAAATGTGAACAGCCCCCTCCCCCCCTCTCCTCTTCTCTCTTTCATACCAAAAATCTCTAATCTATCCTTTCCTCCCAGGACTCATGACGGACAGATAAGACAGACATCATCAGTCAGCCAGGGACACAGACAGACAGTCTGATACGGAGAGAACAAGCATCTTTGTGTTCGGCCAAACAACAGGTGTTGTGTCATGTTTCACAGCCCTTCATTAACAGTCCATCCCACACAAGACAATGCACTCTGCTCTCTGCCCATCGTGCTAATTAATACATGCTGTAGGAACAGTACAGACGCTTATTTCTCATGGGACTATTCCTCAGGGAACCTCTTGATACTAGTGTATGTGTGTGTGTGTGTGTGTGTGTGTGTGTGTGTGTGTTTAAGTGTGTGTCTCATCAAAGGCATGGCAGATCCAACCACCTGAAGCCCATTGGCACATTTTTGATGTGGATTGTGTGTGTGTGTGTGTGTGTGTGTGTGTGTGTGTGTGTGTGTGTGTATGTGTGTGACTAACCTTGGATTGATCAAAACAAACAATTTCAAATGCATCTGCACATCTGTGAATATGACGCATGTGTGACAACTCTTTGGTCTCCAGCTGAGCTTCGCAAAGACTTAGATGTGATTTGAATGTTGACATGAGCTGAAGCCTGTTGAAACCCCAGGACACTGTTAAACAAACCTTTAGATAATGCATTATTCAATATCTCCACAGCCTATTTGTTGCCTCAAATTAATTCATAAACTGATAAATGATAGATAAATTAGTGGAAATGTATTGTCATGTTTTTTCTAGTGGAAAGAGTGAGTGGCACATTTGCCAAATCAAGTGTAGAAAGGTTTCATGGTGATCAGCAATCAGTGATCTCAGCAAAGGACACCAGTTCTTGGTTGAAATGATGGATATACGTTCATTAAAAATTATTTTGATCTTTGTTCATTGTCAGTGTCCCTAAATTAAAAGCCTGTTGATCCCTGCCTGGCCACAATTAGAGTAATAAGAGTCTCTGTGAGGCTGTACCACAGCGATGCTTTGAGCTAAATGCTAACGTCAGCATGCAAACATGCTCACAATGACAATGCTAACATACTGTTGTTAAGTCGATATTATATTTACCATGTTTATCATCTTAGTGTATAAACACAAAGTACACCTGAGGCTGATGGGAATGCCACTAGTTTTGCAGGTATTTGGTCATCAATTAAAGTATTGGACAAACTGAAATTTTTACTTGATGGTGCTAGATGAAAAGTAAAGGGATCATCAAGTGACTATAATTCATCATGACGGTGACATGAATGTGTGGGCCAAATCTTATGGCAACTCATTCAATAGTTGTTGAGACAAATGCGAACCTCATGGTGGCGCTAGAGGAAAAGTCAGGGGTTTACCAAAATTATTAGGATTCATCGTCTGTACAAGATTATGTGCCAATCCATCTAGTAGATACTGAGGTATTTTACTGGATAAGTGAAAAAATCACCTCCCTGGGTCCCATGAACGTCTGTACATGACGATCCATCCAACAGTTGTTGAGAGTGATCACCACCCTGGTGTGAAATCACTGTGGAGCTGATTTTTGGTTCTATCATGAAATTAACCCCCAGTGTGTATGTGGGGGTGAGCGAGGTGCACTTTTGTATGGTCTTTGATGTCACCCTCCAGTTTGTGCGAGGTCCAGAGTGCGCGCTGTTGAGCTCAGGCAGAGCAGAGAGACTGATGAGGCATTCACTGCTGTCATAGCTTCTGCCAAACATCGGTAGAAAGCTGAGCTCTCACTATAGCCTTTACAACGCCAGCTGCTGATACAACTCCAGTGTAATGGGGCGTGGTGAGAGAAAAAGGCAGCGAGAGACGAGAGAGAGAGAGAGAGATCTGTCATGGTTGTTCACCTCTCTAACAAGCTGCTGACAGATAACACAGGCGTTGTCTTGACGCATGGTCAGAGACGGTTGCAATTATCAACGCGTACACACACACACACACACACACACACACACACACACACACACACACACACACACAGACACACACACACAGCAGCCAACTAACTCAACACTGATATAAAATTATCAAGCGGGCGTGAAATCACATATTTAGCAGAACACTTGAAGTCTCATAAAGTTTACCTTACAGTATCCCACAGGAAATTAAAGATTATTGCAATACAAAGACAGTACAAAGCCTTATGCAAACAGTGAACATACATTTTTCACAAATAAAAATACATGAATAGATACAGTGAATGGATACATACATAATACAAAGCAGTGCTCACAGTTTAAATCTCTCCCACATTTTGTTTGTTAGGAACAACTAAACTAGGGCTGCATTATGGATTATCTTCCCATTACTTTCTCAATTTATCGATTAAGTCTATAAAATGTCAGACAATAGAAAACACTGTCTATCACATTTTCCCAGAATTCAATAGGATGTCTTGAAATGTCTTTGTTTTGTCTGACCAACAGTCCAAGATCCAAAGATACTCAGTTTGCAATGACATAAAACAGATAAAAGCAGCAAATCCTCACTTTGGAGAAGCTGCTATTACGAAATGTTTGTTTTTTTTTTGCTTGAAAAATCAATCAGTTCATCGATTGCTTATTCATTTTCTGTCAATAGACTAAATTTCAGCTCTAAACTAAGCAGATATCATCAGTCTTATTTTATTTCTATGCAATTTATATTGAGATCTTTTCTTTGGCAGTGTGAGCACATGTACATATGCAAATTAAACTCCTTTAATTGAACTTAATTTGGCCTGACACTGTCTTGACCACCTTCCAACAACATTTGTGTGTGTGCATGTAAATGTGATCCTCAGTTTATGTCTCCATGGAGAGATGTAGGGAGGTGGCCGACTGTGACTGCCATCAGTGACCTGCTACAGGATGTTCCCACACACTCTCACCAGCCATCTAATGTTTCAGTGAAGCATCAGTACATCAGCGTCTTCTAATGCCAAGACTGCCACTAAAGTGTGATGAACAACATTTTGCCTCTTACAGACTTTTACTTTGACGAACAACTGCAGCTCTGCTTAATGGTCCTGATCATAGTTACAGGACCATACTGATGGTTTACAGTTTATATTACTGTCAACCATTTTGTAAAGCATGTCATAATGTTTTGACTGTTTTTTCTTCCTTACAGGCAGAAATTGGCTTCCACTCAGTGAGTTCACTACAATATGAAAATCAAATTGCAATTACCTAAAATTGTTGGTGACACTGTAGATACACTGAACATTTCATCACTCTTGTCATTTGTCCCTGTCTCTAGAAGAAACAGCAACATCTTCAAAGGAATAATTTGACATAATGGAAAATTCACTTTCTTGCAGAGTGTTAGATGAAAAGATTGATACCACTTTTATATCTGTATGGTAAATATGTAGCAGCTCGTTTGCTTAGCTTAGCATACAGACTGAAAACAGGGGGAAACAGCTAGCCTGGCTCCAGGAAGTATCTGCTTGCAGCCAAGAAGTAGTTACATTTCTTGGCACATAACCCCCCGTAAAACAGCAAATTGTTATTGTTACACTTTTAAAGCAAGAAAGCAAATACGCCTACTTCAGAAAATGCCAGATGATTGCTTTAATGTTTTCTGTGTTTCTACAAAATATCTTATGAATATACCATATTTTAACAGGTCTGTCGGTCATTGGAAAGTCCTTGAAAGTGCCAATCAGGAAGCAACAGGCCTTACAATGCAACACTAAATTCACCTTTGGGAAAAAAACAATGTGAAGGATTATCTTGTTGCAACTTTCAAGTATCTGCAAGTTGATTTGAGGACGTTTTGTCATGAACTTCTATCAAATGGAACCAAAAGCTGCCTGGAAGGTAAAAAAATAATCAAAAACAAAAACACAATATGTTCCTTTACAATTTGGGGGGTCCAAAATGAACTCTGTTTAACCTTACTATCAGACCCTACTGGAGTCCTGTTTGGCCTGCTCTGCATCCTGGTCTAGATCCTGATGTACAGCCAGTGAGGGCAAAGGTCATGGGAATGTAGGGTGAATGTTGTGTGTGTACACTCAGATGAAAAACTGCTTATAATGAAAATGATGATGTTACTGCCAGCATGTATGTTTTTTTTTGTTAACCAGGGGAAAGTTAACTGAAGACCCACTGTCTTTGTCACCCATTTCCTCACCCCTTTTGGAGATTTAAATACATGACCATTAACTTTCATACTGTCTGAAGTTAACAGTCTGCTTTTTTAAATATTTTATTAAGGACAGTCTCTTCCTTCTTGTCTTCACATCTTCTCTGCTGCTTTTTCCTCTCTTATCCAGCTCTCCTCACCTCTATTTCTCTGTTTTATAAGAAGAGACATAAATAAACACACACTCCTCCCTCCCTCCTCCCCCAATTCTCTCCCCCTGTCAGCCCCTGCGATCAGACTGATTTATAACTGACTCTCCTCTCCCCTATGACCGACCTCTTCTCTCTCCCCAGCCTGACACACAGTGAAGATTGAGTCCAGGCTTCAGGTCCTGTTATTGTTAGAAACGGGGGCCTGACAGCAGACACAAGTGTGACTCCTGCCATTTTAATTACAGCTGTGACAGTGTGTGTAGATGGGGTCACATCTGTATTCACTCAGGTGTGGAAGAGTGCATGAAATTTAGCTTCAGACTATCCTAACAGCTTTGTTCTAAAATAGCAACAAACAATACTTAATGATAAGTCCAGCTACTTTTTTGGACTGATGTAAACATTTGAATGATGAAGCAGTTTGGCAAAATCTCTGACGAGGGAATATTTTTAGGATCGTACACAGATGACTGATCTTTATTTGTGCTATTGTTGGATTTAGTTCGTCTCCAATAAGCTGGTGCATGCAGGTGTTCTCTCTCTATCTTACATCTTGTTTTGTGTTTAAATAAACACAAATAAATTAGTTCCAATAGTACCTAATAGCTACTTTCCCTGGAAAAGGTTGGCAGTGCTGTGTGTTGGTGTGTCATGAAGTAAACGCTCAAGGACTTCTAAGTGTATATATATATATATTTGGAGGTAATGGATTGAATGGTGGGCACGTGTGCAAAAATCAGGAGTGTAGGCACACAGCAACACACACACACACACACACACACACACACACACACACACACACACACACACACACACACACACACACACCTACAAAGAAACACAGACTGGCATGATGAAGGCTTACAAGAGGCCTCTCGAGGGATCTTCTCTCACTCAGTCATTTATACTACTGACTTGTACCAGACTAACCCAGAATCATTTGTCAATAATCACCTCATTAGCGTATGTTCATTTTTCATGATTTCCGTGTATGCATGAAAACACTCACATAATACTCACTCACTTTTTCGTGCTTAATGTTCTACTGACCAAATTTCTTCCAGCTTATCAGCTGCTGTCGAGGTTCCCCATTAACTTTTTATTTAGCACACACATAAAACACTCTGAACTGCTCCACCAACCAGACACATACACACTAGGGGTGTAACGCTGTTTCTGTTTATGTCACACAAACATCTGTATTTGTATCTGTATCTGGACCTGCACCAAAAGTTGTTAGAAATCATCTAGATCGCTTCATTTTCTGTGTTAAATTGTTTACTGTTGCCATCTATACTACTCATGTGTCATGTAAGTTTAGCTGCCAACAAAATAATATAATATTTTAATATTCACGTAAACTTATAAAATGATTAGACATGATTTGTACTTGAACCCCATATAAAAAACAAAAAGCTGTGTAACTGTTAATGGTCTGTGTGGAAATAAATATTGGAAATAGAACAGGAGGTTCTAACAGTGGCAAAATACAAGTCAGAACTGCATTGTGCAGAGCAATGAGAGGAGGCCCAGATGAATTTAAAGTTGGTCTGAAGTGTCTACGATAAAAAAAAGTGAGATAGCTATTGACAAAAATCTGAAAAGCTTGCTTGGTGATTTTGCATCCCTAAATCAAGGGACTATTATTAATGTTACTGCAAAAATTCATATGCCGTTTGTATCCGTTCAAAGGGCATAACCTGTTCATATCTGAATAATGTATTTGTGTTTGTTTACATCCCACACTCAAACACAGGGTGGTGAAAATAACAGGAACAACAACAACAATAATATAATGCAGTCCAACACCAAGAGAGTTGAATCTGACAGTGTCAACAAAAACTGAACCAGAGGTAGGATTTACTGCAGGACTACTGTATTAGATTGCATTATACTGTCAGGTGTGCCTGTTCTTGTGTCACCCAGACACACCACCCACGCTCCTCCGTCCTACCTCAATCAGCCTGTCTTGCGGCCGGAGCCCGGCGCGGGCTGCAGCTGATCCTGGGTCCAAGGAGCGGATGTACTGTCCGGGCCGGGATCGATCGCTGTGGAGGTTGAAGCCGTAGCCTGCGTCAGACCGCACCAGGTGGCACAGACGTGGAACGAACTCAGACGGGTCGGCTTGGGGCTGTGACTGGGACTGGGACTGGGTGTGGTCTTCAGCCTGGACAGGAGCCTCCTGGAAGAGAATGAGAAAAGTGTGCATTTTTACCAGATGGAAATCCTAATCCTTTTGCTTATTCCTCTTAATAAAGTTTAAACTCAAACTGATTTGGTTCAAGCACAAGTTGTAATCCTGTAGATGATTAGTCTGGGTCATACATTTTTCCTATTAACAAATTTCTTCACATACTCTGTACGTAATTCCACTTGAAAGTGGGGTTTGGAGCAAGACACATTTCACCAGTATTACCACGCAGTGTGCTCACATAACCTTGCATAGTTTACTGTTTATAAAAGTGATAGCATGTTTTATGTAGGGAATTACCATCTAAAGACAACTGTGGTTCAAAATTGGAGTAGAGAGATACAACGGGAATAAAGGTAAAATATATAAAAAGATTCACCCATTAGTTCACGAGGACAAAAAACTGAGCTCCATAGAGAAATGGGATCATTCTCAGCTAGGAAGTAGCTGGAAAATACACCACAATTGGTATCTACATTGCTTAAAAGCCTATAAAAGGTTTAAATGGTGCAGCATATGTAGAAAGACTGGGCAAGTCAGAGTGGCACTCTGCCGTCTGCAGAGCATGTGAACACAGCAGGTGACTAAAACACATAGCTGAGTCATTTAGAACAACCGCCTTTCAAGCCTGTAGGGTGAATGTTTTATACAAAAAAAAGTGGGTGGAGAGTAACTTCAAGGCACTAATACTGCTTACTGATTACTTTATTGTAAATGAATGCAATTTTACATTTTATATTGTGTACTATGTACTATATTGTGAATGAGATAAAATACATCTCAAAAAATCTCATTACTCGTACATCATCTTTTGTTGGTCACAGATTTATGATTCATTCTTCTCCTTTTTATGTTTTCATGTTGCCGCCAGTCAGTAATGGAGTAGATGTCACTTTTCTTGTATGGGGTGTATTTCATTCTGGAGTGAAACTGTCCATTTGCAGCACAACACTGACAGCTCTAACAGCCTGGATGAAGACATTTATAGAACCTGTATAATTGTGCCTCAAGTGTGATCACAGTGATTCGCCACCTACACACCGGGAAAAACTGTGCAGTGAGAGGGATGATAGCTGGTGGCCAGCTCTGTAACCTCATCTGATATTAGCTGTAGAGCTAACCAACAGGTAGAGTGGGTATTAAGTGACCAAATATAAGTCTACACACAGTACACATGTTGTGTGCATAGGACAGATCTGCAATCATATTACGCAACATGAGAAGTCCATTGTTTTCACACTGCATATGTGAAGCTACCGTCATGGTCTAGCTTGTGCCTGCTAAAAATACATATGGAGTATGTGGGCCGGGTGAGAGAGAGCGAAAGAGAGACAAAGGTACTGTGGTGTGCAGAGAGGAGAAGATGGTTTTTGATTTATTCTGACAGAAAGAAAGAGGACATTTTATCAGTAATTTCTCCCCTTCAACTTCCTGTGTGATTATTGCAAATGCATCTTAGGAACAGCCTCGATCACCACAACAGTGCCTCCAATTCTTCCCCTCGACTGTAAAAAAATAACACAGATGGCAACATATCATTTCATTTCAGGCACTGAATTCTTTAGGGTATTGTAGCAGTGATCTAGGCAGCCTGCCCTGAAAGGGAGGGAGAGAGAGAGAGAGAGAGAGAGAGAGAGAGAGTAACAACAACTCTCATGAATCCCTCCAGATCCTCCTTTTCCTGGCTGGAGAGGAAGTGCCTGGGTTGGGCAGCAGGGGTAGAGAAAATATATCTAAAATCAAATGTATTAGTATCCTAGGATCTGGGTGAAAAGGAGAAAAAAATGGCAGAAAGAGGGAGAGGAGAAAGGGAACAAGCAAGGAGGGAGAGAGCATGCGTGGGAGGGATAGAAAATTAGATGCAGCGAGAGGATTGAGAAAGAGAGTTCAAGAAAAGAAACAGTCAAGTTATATGCAGAGAAACACAGCAGGCTGATAAACAGAGAGACGGAGCGCTGCAGAAAAAGATGACAGAAGTTTCCAGTAAGCGACGATGGGGAGGAAAAGAGTTTGCAGTGGAACTCCTCTAACATAAACAGTGAGAGTAGCACAGCTGGGAGTCATTATGTGGGGGAGATGCAAGTGTCTGCCAATCTAACCTCTGACTGCCTCTCAATGCCTGTCCGCACCCCACTAATCACCCCCTGGGGCCTGTGCCATCTCTTAAAGTCTGAGTCTTCGACGTTAGCGTGCATTTTGGACACTTTTGACTGGGTCTCTTTGTGCTGTGGGTTTGATCTGTACGAGCTTAATTGTGTAAATTTGCACACAACTCTCTGTGTGTCCTCTGCTCTTTACTGATGGTGGATGGGTGCAGATGTCTGACTTGTGTGTAAAAAGTGTAAAGGACAGAGACTTGTGGGTTGAAAGATTTTAAGAGTGTCAGCCAAAGAGGCTTGGAGGGCCTGAAGTCACCACACAACCTCTCCAAACTGAGAGGCCATCAAATGAAATGCGGTCACCATGTTTGTTTGAACTGTGGGTGTTGAAAACATCATGGTTTTTGTAAAAAATATGTTGACGGGAAAGAGAGAAAAATGAGATGTAATGTTTTCCCCCTTTGTCAGCAAACTAGCTTGTCATCAGGAAAGCGGTCAGTTATCGCCATCGGACATTTTTTCAAAACAGAGTCCCAATGGGAGGAGAAGCAGTAGGAACCGCTGGGAAACAAACACAGTATCCATGTTTTGTTCCAGGCGCATGAACGTAACTGCAGCGCAACTCAAAACAAGTTCACATGGAAAATTCTGCAATAAATCAGGGTGCTTTTCTATAAGGAAAACAATATGGAATATTTCACGCCCACAGCAGAACATTATGGAGTTTGATGCCCCAACACAACACACACACGCACACGCACGCACACACACACACACACACACACACCTCCTGACTGTGGCACACTGAGAGGATGTGCTGTCAAAGGGACAAGTGCCATCCCATGAATTCCTTTAGTTTCCTGTCACAATCAGCCTTTGTTTTTGTCACTCTCTGTGAGTACATGTGGGGGAGAGAACTGTGTACACACAAGTTTCGTTTGACTCTGTGGTTGGGTTATGCAATTTTGATTACATTAGAAATCTGCTTTTTTAAAAAAAAATTGCAACATGAATCGTATATGAATTTAAGGTCAATTCACACACGTAATTCACCGGTCACTAAACGTGTCTACATGTGTTTGTGACTGTATCTGTGAGCCTTAATGGGACCAGTCTGAGTTCATGTGGTGTATGACTGAGAATGAAGACATGTTTAGTTTGTGTGTCTATCTGTGCACACAGACGCATGTGTATATTTCCCTCTGCATGCGACCTCTGGCAGTGGCGTTGGCAGTTGATGAAACCAGATCGCAGCTTGTTGAATAATTGAGCGGTGGCCTACTGCGATGGATGGATCATGACCGCTGTTAACCCTTTCACAGCCAAGGATCATTGGCTCACTGCTGGCACACAACACAATGAAGTGTGTTTGGGCATGCATGCATGTGTGTGTGTGTTTGTGTGTGCATGTGTGTTGTTATAAGTGTCTTTGAGCTGCTACAAAGAAACTTTAAATCCAGTGTGTGTATGTGTGCATGCGTGCATGTAAGGCATTTTGTCAACAATGCTTTCACTTACATTCTTCCCATAGGGGATTACTGTAAACTTAATATCCCCATTCTAATAAATCAGGAGGTCAAGTTTCCTTTAAGCCCTGAGTCAAAAGTATGCAGTTTTCCTGCTGAGTTTGGTTTGCCAAATGCAGATGTGGCAAAGTCTGAAACTTAGAGTGCCAGCATTTAATAGTTTAGGAACTATTTTCAGTTTAACACGTGTGTCCTGCAAACACACTCACCATTGTGGATAAATGATCTATTTATTGACCAAAAACACATGTGTGCATCTACTGAATGCAAGTACCAGGTAAAGTAAAAGAAAACCTTATAACAAGCATGTATACGTATTGAATACATTGGAAAACTGACAGTCAATCAGTGGGCGGCAGGTTAAACAAACAAGAAAGCATTGTGTCAAACCATACTGAGGGAAAATCCAATCTGCAGTTAAACTAAAAGCACATTCATCAGTTTTTGTTCCATGGCCCTGATGTTATTTTTTTATGACTTTCCATAACTCGACCAGAGTTCTTCCATGACCTTAAAACTGTATCCCAGTTTGTTAATGTTATTTCTCAGCTTGGAAAAATTCAGCTGGAGTCGACGGCCTGTCTTCCAGCTGGGCTTGCTTTACCATGAGTCTACAGTGTTCAAAACAGCTGAAAACATTGACTTCTGTTGCAATAAAATGTCAATCAAGTTGGAGGATGCATTTTAATGTATTCCAGTAACAAATGATCATTGACAATTGTTTCACTTATTGACAACTGACATGTCCAAGTGTTTTTCTACAGTTAAGCATCCAAACGATCCAAGTGTTCGATTGATAAGTTAGATAGAATAACATTTTAATTATATTACATTATTTTACAAATACTGCACTTTAATACTGGATCCAACTAGCTCTACCCTGCAATTCATGAATAGAGCTGCTGATCCTTTATTCTATGGATCATTAGCTTGTGAGGATGCTGACATTTGCATTAACTTATGGTAGCCAGCTACAGCTGATAAAACCAGCTTGCGGCAGTCTTTTCAGCCAACAAAATCCACATTCATTATGGAACGAGAAGCCTGCTTTTGTTTACTTCTGTGTGAAGTCAAAGACACATTGTTTAAAAAATTATAAGTATTGTAAGAATTTTGCTAAGCCTCCTTGGTTATTGTTGACAGCCATAGCAACAGTAACTAAGAGGGAGGGGCTTAGTGAGCAGTCAATTTGTTGATATGAGCAATGGCGAGCTTCTAACTTTTAGTGTCTTTAGTGTCAACAAACGTGCTTGTTTTATTCCATATGTTACATGCTTGTTGATATTGTATCTAATGTAAATATTAAACTCTCACATCAAACACATCAGTATCTTGATTTACATGCTGCAGGGTTAATAAAAACAGATTACATCTCTGCATGAAGATCGACAAGATGATTAAAATGCCCACCAAGGGACGTTTCCTGGAAGCAACAGAAAAGCCAGAGTTTATCTACGACACCTACAAAATCTATTTAAAAATGGAGCACTGAATGGAAACGTTGCTGATGTTGCATGATGCCTGTGAAGTACAAACAACAGTAGCATGTGAGACTTTTGCTGACGTCATGGCTGACAACCAGTTGCCATGAAGAACCAGTGTAGCCAGTTCCATCTGTCAGAGAGAGGAGGTGAAGCTTTTTTGAGTTTTCAAAATAAGGTGAGAGAAACATGTGGACTACTAACATATTTTATCTCTAGATTTCATGGAGATTTAAATCTTTTGAAGAGTTTTGTGTGCAATGACATTGCTCTACGCCTGCGTGACAGCATGATTCAAAAGTGTTACCAAAGCCCATATGTGGATCATTTAAAAGGGCTTTACCAAATTAAGAAAATTGCTGTGTCTCAGACATTCTGGTCATGACAGCTTTGTGTGTCGGCCCCACATGCAGCTGCATTAAATGTTGCTCAATCAGAGAGGAAAAGAGCAGATCTGGCCAGTTCACAGTGGGCGAGAAAGAGAGAGGAGTGGAAAGGGAACAAGAGAGAAAGGAAATGACAGGCAGCTGGAGAAAAGCAGAGGGATTTGGAGCTTGTAAAAATAAAAATGATTGGGATAGGAACAAAAAGTGACAGGAATGAGCAACGGAAGAGAGAAGCACTCAGCAAGATAAGGAGAATTTAGGGCAGGCTGAGAAAGAGATGGTGCACAACATGTGGAGGACAGGAAGAAGGTCTAGAGAGAGCAGAGAGAACATGAGAACACGAGGACTGGCCAGAGATCTCGATAACCAACAGCTTGTCCCAGTGGTGTTGTGGTGTATTGCGTAACAGCTCTGTGATACGAAGGCTAGCCGTGTGTGTTTGCATGTCCAGCGCTGCTCTACTCTCTGCTGCAGTGTGTGTGTGTGTTTGTGTGTAACGTGTGATACCTGCTGTTTAAGTGTTTCCTGAGATCATAACTGAGAAAGACAGAGACGAGTGTTGAGGTTGAATGTGTAAATACAAGAGCGAACATGCATCCTGGAAAAAAAGATGGAAGGATCAAGTGAGGAACAGGAGCCAAGGAGCAACATGATCAGATTGGAAAACTGATATACTGTACTAGTCATGGAGCATATTGTCATACTGTACTCTGTTGACAATAGCCAGATCTATCATTGCAACTAGCTGGACTCGCTGCTAATTAACAGTTTTAATATTTAGTGGATTAAAAGAATAGCTTGACATAGTAGAATAGAATAGTTCAGTGCAAAGATTAATACCACTTCCATGTCTGTTTGATAAAAATGAAGCTGGTGCCAGCAGCCGGTTAGCTTAGCTTAGCATAAAGACTGGAAACAGGGGGAAACAGCTAGCCTAGCTCTGTCTGAAAGTAACAAAATCCTCCTACCAGCACCTCTTAAGCTCACTAATTAACACAATATAACTTGTTTGTTTAATGCCTACATAATCAAAGTGTAAAAACTGCAATGCAAACTGCAATACTGGGAGAAGTAACTTCCTAGAGTCTCCGCTGGTTGCCTGGCAACTGGTCCCAGCCAGGAAATTGTCCCGCCGTAAAATAGCGAACAGACATTTTACACATTACACTACACATTTTTACACACGCTAGCTGTTTACCCCCTTCTTTTGTGTCTTCTTTTGCTTTCTTTATACTGAGCTAAGCTAACTGGCTGCTGGCTCCAGCTACATACTGTATGTATCATACAGATATGTGAGGGGTATCAATCTTCTTATCTAAGTCTCGACAAGAAAACCAATAAGTGTGTTTCCCAAAATGTCTAACCACTCCTTTAAAACCAACCAAGACTTCATATCATCTAAACAACAAAAAAAACAAAAACAAATAAAAAATAAAAAAAAGATTATGTGTAAGGGGATGACATGCTGTAAAAGTCAAGAGCTGAGTGCTGACGAGTCACGGTATATGACTCCCCATGCTGTGTGCCGTCACAATGCCCCAAAGTCAGATTTTCATATCCTGTATCAATCATCACTAATGAATATGGTGTCTTCATGATCATTTGAAATACAGTAAAGTGAAGTTAACCTGCACATCTCTTCCTTGTTCGGAACGAGAGTCTGTCTTCGTGTCTTGTTGCGAACTTCTCATCTGTCTGCATTGTGCTGTTTATTGTGCTTGTAAAGATGTCATGCCTTTATTTCACTGCCACAACCTTCATACAGGAATGTGCTGCAGGGACATTTCTTTTCTTAGAAGAGCAGTAGTCTTTAACAATTTACAGTTTATAAATGTGTTCACTTTAAATGGACACAGCCAATATTTCTCTTTTCCTAGAAAGTTCAGAGTGAGAAATCAGTGACGGAAGGAAAATAAATTATGCTGCTGCAGATCTAGAAAATATTCACTTCCTTGTATTCACTATGCAGACTGTGAATACAGATAACAAGCGAGCAAAAAGAGCAATTTATTAGCCTGCAAATGCATTGTAATGCTGAGGGAAAACTTACTAATAAACTGCTTGTAAAATTCTTCAAACTTTTGCTGAACTGACCTAAATATCTGATGAAGCAGGCATGGATGTTGATGTTTGTTGTCATTAACGCCTGTTCAAGATGCCTGCAGCTCAACTGTCAGGCAGACTGAAAAGCTGCAAAACTCCTGTGAGTGCAAACATATTGTACAGGGTGTCGTAGCTCGAGGCTGAACCGTCACTGAGCACAGATGAGATCACGACGGATGTGAAGGCACTCAGCTTGACTTATTGTGCGAATTATTAGCACAGAACAAGATGCTTTGATGCTGACATAATTGCACTCTGCTTCCCTGTAACTCTTCAAAGTGTCATTTGATGCTGTAAAGAAGTCTAAACCAAACAATTACTTTTCTCCCAACATGTGTGATTTAAAAACAATGGGCCTATATTTCACTAAACACATTTTTATCCTTGAGGAAATTATAAAAGTCACAACGGACATTGCACCACTCATACTGCACACGTTAAAATGTCAAGGCTTTTCTGTCCCTTGAGGGTTTAAAGGTTAAACTCCATAAATTAGTTTAACATCACTGCAGGAAAACAAAGTAGAAAATCAAAAAACTCAGTGACCCAAATACATACTTGCTGAAATGTGTAAAAACAAACTGTATGTGTGCACAGAAGTTGCAGTTTTAGCCCGCTAGTTACATGAACTGAATGCTCTGCTTTGCAAAACAGTAACGTGAAGAATACATGCAAAAACCACTGGTGTGGTCCCTTAATGGTGGGCTACTGCTGTACTGCTAACTGCATCAAATTCAATCAAATATGTCTTCATGTTGTTGCATTTCTTGGCTCTGGCTGTTCTCAGGTCAGCTGTGGCTCTGAACAGGTCATGGGTGGAATTAGTGAGAGGGAAGAAAACATTGTTACTATCGATCAAAATGAGTCCACACAATTAGTTTTGTACAGATCAAATATTTAGGGGAAAAAAGTTTTTGTTACTCATTGTGTTGTTCTCCAAATAGAAATGTGTTTTCTGATTTTCTGTAAAAGAAAAATAAGATAGCCTATCAATAGCCTTAGCCTGTAGCAACCACATTTAAAACTAAATAAGACCATAATTAAGCTAGTTTCTCATTATAAGGCTTCTGTGATGCCATGACTGCTTTGGCAACACAAGTCTGTACATATCACGCTGATAAGACCTTTCTGTGAGAGAGAGCACAGCTTTAGTTTCCATGAGAACCTGCTGTATGAAGTTGATATAATTTTCATGGGTCTGTCTCATGCTGCAATAGCTGGTGGATACTGCAGAAGGAAAAGGATCAAAAGCACTGATGTGGAGAAATAAACTGCCCAAAATGATACTCAGTGTCAGCATCCAGATAACTAACCTACATCGAAACTGGCTCTTTCCTTCATCGATCCATACACACAGACTGTGTTTATCAGCTGATTTCAGCCTATTGTACAATAACAGTGTCTCAACATATCCGTCCGTGTCTCTTTTATTTTCACGGTCAGAGCATATCATGAGGAGATTAGTGAAACTATGCAAAGACAGACAGAAAGAGCGAGAGAGAGAAGGCAAATTAACAGGTGGTTTAAACCCCTCTCATACATTTTGTCCATCTGTCTCGCATCTCGCATCTTTCTACACTCCATTCTTCCTCAATTTATTTCACGCAGAACACTCCCAGCCTCCATGTCATGGTATTTCATATCTTCTTTCTGCTCAAATTCTTTAACGCTTCCACTCTCTCTCACTTTCTCTCTTATCTTTGAGTGCTTCATGTTATAACATTCACATGCAGTGAAGTGGCTGCAGAATACAACATTCCTGCCTATTTGTATTTAAATGTCAATTTAAATTGTGTGGGCTGCTGGCGAGGCTGATATATTCAGCAGTTACATACTGCTATGAGTGTGTGTGTGTGTGTGTGTGTCACAGATGAGGGAGTGAGATTTTAAAGGTGAATGCAGCTATTTTCTCCTCTTCTTCTCTTCTTTGCTGGTTATTTCAGTCTATCAATGTTTTTTTTCCATTAAATTCTTGTCAGTTTTTCCCTCTACCTGTTTTTCATGTGTGTTGATGTTGGTGATGTAATGTGTGCGTGTGTGTGTGTGTCCACACCCCTGTTATCAGTGTGTGGCAGATATCCCTCGTCCCTTGGTGAGAGGAGAGGAGCATGAGGCAGAGAATCTGAAGACTATAATGTGGTGGTGGAGGTTTTGTGTTTCTCAGTGTTTTGGAGTGTGTACGAAATGTGTGTGTATGAAGTGTGTATGTGTGTAGAGTTGAAACAGTTAATGGAAAAGTGTTTAAGTCAATTTAAAAAAAAATGTAAATATTTACTGATTTCTTTTGTCTTCTGTGATGGTAAACTGAATATATTTGGGTTTTGGGCTATGGGTTGGACATAACAAGCCATTTGAAGTAGAGATAGATGATATTAGCTTATTGCAGATGTATCAGTATCGGTGTGTATGTCAGCCAATAAATAACTTCAGCACAGAAATACCAAACTAGGTTTGAGGCCATTTAGAAACATTGTCTCTATTACATAGCACTGACAAGATTATTTTTACACTGTAAAATGTCCCACTCACTATATCTTTGTCACAACAAAAAACAACAACAACAACAACAACAAAAACTTTTCAAAACTTTTTAAAACTTAAATTTCGGTATCTACCTCATAAATCCAGTATAATTTGAAGACGTCACCTTGGACGGACATTTTTTCACACGTCTGTCATTTTATAGACCAAACACTTATTTGATTAATCATAAAAATAGTCAGCAGATTAATCAATAATGAAAATAATCATCAGTAGCAGCTCTATATGTGTGTGTGTTTAAACCTCTGGGCCCCAGAGCATTGAAGAGGTACTGTATATGCTCTGTGGGGGAGGCCTCATAGATGACATCAGGCCAAGATATATGTAGTTCTCTCTCTCTCTCTCCCTCTGTGTGTGTGTGTGTGTGTGTGCGTGTGTGTATGTGTGTGTGTGTGCACGTGCAAGAGACAGCAGATGGATATACATTTCTCACTCCCACTTTCCTAAGCATAATGAATCAATTAGAGGGGATTCCTGTCGACTGCTACGCGTCACACATCCTCTCTCATACTTTATTGCACACTATACTCACCTCACACACACATAAACTAAACCTCCCACTTTCGTTTGTCAACTATTACTCAAGGATCTATAAAATTCCCAGTTGATCCATAAGGATACAAAGCCTCTCTCCCATCACATCTACGCAACTCCCAGAAACAGAGAAAAGGACGGCTACAATTAAACTGATCCAAGATGCTGATGTGTGAGCTGAGTGAAACAGAGCAAGGCCAGTGGGACATCAAAAACAAAAGCCTGA
Organism: Macquaria australasica; assembly: GCA_005408345.1. Taxonomy (NCBI): domain Eukaryota; kingdom Metazoa; phylum Chordata; class Actinopteri; order Centrarchiformes; family Percichthyidae; genus Macquaria; species Macquaria australasica. Next base: position 173,583 of record SEMN01000674.1, read on the forward strand.
CTGTGTTTTTTAGTGTGTGAACACTGCGTGGATCGATGTGTGGGAATATATGCTGGCTCACAGCTGTGAGCAGATGCAAACTGAACATGTGAAGGAACTGAACATGGGTGAGTGGCCAGGAGTGAGAATAACAACCCAGTACAGCTACTGCATGTATAAACGTGTGAAACAGCACAGTTGTGACAACTAGGTTGACGTTGAGTGTACACATAACAATAGCAACACACTAGACGTACAGCTCCCTTCACTGCTTTCAAGAGCTTCTCGATCAGCAATAATGAGGTGTAGCAATGAAGAATTTCTTGCTGCCTGTCTCTGTCTCTCTCTGTCTGTCTTTCTCTCTCATATTTGTTGGTGAGGCTGTTGTGTGGGCAGCACATCGATCGATCCTCGGCCTGGCTACAGCCGACCTACGCTCCACTGATATTCCCACATCGAACAACTGATAGTTAAAAGATGAGATTAAGAAAATGGAGATAGAGAAGCAGAGTGTATGTTTCCAGACATTATTTGTTGGGATGGACTCCAAAGTCCCAAAGTTGTAGGAGCTGACCAAATACCAGTGTTAATGATTTCAAAGGGGGATTTTAGAGATCAGTCCCAGATGATTCAAAGATGGCAGGAGATAGCAGGCCTGTTTTCCCATATTCTGACCCAGTAAGGGCTATACAAATGTAGTGCAATCTATAAATAATGCTTAAGATTTGGGTCAAGTGTCTCAATTGCTACAGTTACAATTTGTGGAAAGGAGGAGTTCAGTAAAGAAATGTTGCAGCTTCATAATCTGTATAATTATGGTTTGGGTGATAATAATAATAATAATAATAATAATAATAAACTTTATTTGTATGGGAAAAAAATCTACAACAGACACAAAAAGTTACATGCCACAGAAAGACCAATTAATGCTGAAATGTTTTTATAGTTTTTATAGGAAGTCACTGATGAATTTCAACCTTTTAAGTCTGTTTTAGGAGAGTGCTAGCAGAGTTTTGTTGCAGGATCTGAGGTTGAGTACAGGTACATATCTAGCTCACAAATTTATGCTGGAGCCAGACCATGGAGTGCTTTAAAAGTAAAGAGTAAAACTGTAAAAATCTATTCCTATCAACTGAAAGCCAATGCAAAGAGGCTAAAATTTTATGTGATCTCTATTTCTTGTTACTGTTAACAGTCTGGCTTCAGCATTCTGTATAACATGAAGTGTGATCGGGCTTTGCCACTCAGGTAAACAGTGAGTTACAATAATCAATTGTGGAAACAATGAAAACATGAATAACCATCTCCAAGTCAGAGAGTGATATAAACCATCTCATTTTTAAAACAATAGGAAACAGAGGGAACCAGGTTGTCAAGCGTTTAATGACTCAAACTGGATTTTATTTTAGATCTTTTGTCATTGAATTGGAGGAAGTTATTAGACAGTTTTTTAAGGACGTTGTCAGACTGTTGATTTTACAGATACATAAAGTCATCGGCATAGTAATGAAAAGAAATGTTATGACTACGTATTATTTGGCCAATTGGAAGCATGTAGAAAGAAAATAAAAGGGGACCTAGGAGAGAGCCTTGAGGTATTCCAGAGTTCAGATGGGCAGTAAACTGAGAGGTAGGAGATAAACCACTCGAGAACAGTGTCCTCCAATTCCTGTCTTTGACAAGACAAATTAAGATATTATGATCTACTGTATCATATGTAATGCAGAGCTTAATTCAAGTAAAATCAGGGCGAACCCTTCAAAAGCATCACTGGCCAGAAGATTATTGGTCACCCTTAGTAGAGCATTCTCAGTGCTATGCTTTACTCAAAAGCCAGATTGAAACTGGCTAAGCTAAGCTAAGAAACATGGATAAATAACTGTTCCTTATTATTTTATATAAAATTACATAAGCAGTGAATTTTCCTGTAGAAGTCAAAGAATTATTTTGGTTTGGTGAGTCAAACTATGTCTGCAGAGAGACAGTCAGGTAAACTTCTTTTAACAACATTTGAATATATTATCAGCTCTGCATGGGGAGATAATACATGGAGACACACAGCTGTGTTCACTCTCTCACACACACCCACACACATTTAATACAATACATTCAGTTGTTCATGTCTCTCCTACATTACCCACCTTACTAATTCCAACCTTTCTGTTCCTTAATTCCCCCAGACACACGCCTGCGTTCCCGACTCGTGACCCTTCCACATCCTACAGGCCATGTTTTTACTCCAGGAATTTGGTTTACTCTCTCTCTCTCTCTCTCTCTCACACACACACACACACACACACACACACACACACACACACACACACACACACACACACACAGAATCTGGACCCTGCATCTTGATGTAACACAGTTGGTATTCAAAGGAGGGGGGGGGGGGAGGGAGGTCTTGAACACCAGCTCCAGATGTTAGTAAAAGGAACTGCACACACACTCACTCTCACCAATGTACGGTCACTTAAAAATCAAATATATGTAAATTTGTATTTCATCTGATATCTTTTATCAGATGTTTTATTCTAAAAAAAAAAGCCTAAATATTCACTTTAAGTAACTGGGAAAAGTTTTGTTAGTTGACATGCCAGGTTAAATAAAGGTTAAACAAATTAAATGCCTCCTCTTTGCCAAAAGTAAACGCTTGAAGAGGATTTCTGACGTTGTGTCTATGCTCCCACATCAACGTCAACTGTGCTGCTACTGTTTGTCCCTCAAAGTATCATACACATACACATACATAACTTGTTTTGTCAAAGCAACAAGACACAACCTCACATTTTTGTCTGCCCCTTACAGTACGTCTGGGTAGCAGGCAGATATTGTGCACAGATGATCACACAGGCTGAAGTGCTGACTACCTCCAGACGACTCCTGTGCTGTGTGCTGTTACATTAGAGCTGACAGGCAACATCTTTTTCCTATTATCTTGTGCAAAATGACAAACTGAGTCAGGGGACAGGACAAGGAAGAGATGTCAGGGAGCCTGACCTGAGCCATCATCACATTTTGTATTGTTATAAACTAATGGCCAGAGATTATCATGTTTTGGTTGTATGGGCACAAAGACCACAATCCAAAGGGGTATTTAAAAAATAATGTGCCAGACAAGAAATGAGAGCAGTTTGCCTTTTCATGACAGTCAACATCTTTACAACATCTGCAATGAGATGGAGGAAAAACTGAGACACTGCAGTTGTGGGTCTATTTAGTGCTAAAAACCAATGCAGTTTCCAGCATGTGTATGTGTGTCTGATGCAGCACGTTCTCAGCGTATATAACTGCTACATTACCTCTAATTTTTCTTCTGCTTATTGTCAGCAAAGACATCTTTGTCTCTCTCTCTCTCTCTCTCTCACAGATCCCCGAGTGTTACTATTTGTGTTTATTCAATCCTGACCCCATGACCTCAAGCCCTGACCCTTTAAAACCATGCTCTCCGTTTGTGGTTTTCTCACGCAGATCTCTTTCACTCAGATTCTACAATCCTGAAGATGCACATGTTTAAGTATTTACAGAAGTTCTCTGCAGGAGGATTTTGTGAAAACTGTTGGGACTCTCTTGTACTTTGTCTACATGTTGGACTTGTTTAGTCTCTGCTGGTGTTTAGATGGAAATCAGCGTTTGTTAAGGTTTCACCACCTGTGACACACGTGTGTCCTCCCATAGCCCAATGCACGAATACGCACAAAAACTTGTACCCTCGTGTGACCACACACACACACACACACACACATACTGAATAATAATATGTTGTGAATCTTCGTCACACAAAGCTGTATTACATTCTTGACTGTGCAAAGAGACACATGCACACACATTGACCACCTCCACAAACCTCTTCTCTCTCTCTAACTGTTTTAACAGATGTGTGTGTGTGTGTGTGTGTGTGTGTTTGTGTGAGCTCTATAGGGAGCAGGCCTCTGCAAATCCTACACATGATCTAGTGACGTTTATTACAACACAAAGTGCTGTTCACATGTTAGTCTGTATGCTAGCAGCTGGATCAATCATCTGGACTGCTTCAACTGTTTCACACTGATTTGTGTCTGACTGAGCCAAAACATTATATGAGCTCCAAAGCTCTTGGAAATAACCTTATTAAAGGTCAAACTCATAATGGAGACATCAAAGAGAAACAAAGTCTTGTGCCCAAAGATTTGTATGCATATTTCTGCAAAACTCCCAACTCCTCCTTTTCTCTTTTTCTCTCTTCCCCTTTCTCACACACTTTACATCAATCCTTTATTTTGCAAAATGCTCATCTTTCCAGCGCACTAATCCTGATGCTGACTGCTACCATAGCAACGACTTCCAGTCTACTTCCTAACAAGCCCGGTGTTATACCAACCAGGTGTGCAGCAGGACTGGAAAGAACAACAACAAAAGACCACAATGTGTTTGTGTGTGTGGTTGGAGGCCTCGCCACCAACAGAGAGGGAAAATTCAGGCCAGGGAGAGGTGAGAGAGGAGAGCACCAGAGAGACAATATCTCCCCCAAAATGTGGCAACTTCCGTAAACAAGCCAGGAAAATGTCTGTCTCTGTGGCTGTGGAATAAATATAATGATGACCTCTCATACTGTACGTCTCTGTCTATCCGTCTGTCTGCACGGCATAATATTTGTGTTACACATTAATCTATATCCTGTTTTCTGCTGCATTAGCCTCCTCACGTGTTCAGAAGTTGTCCAATTAACATGTATTTAATGGGCAGCCGGCTGGTGCTGCTTGTGAATGATGCACAAAGTTCAGTTTGTGTGAGGATGTCAGCACCAAAACCACCTGTACAGACATGAATGAATACAAGCACACACACAATGAAGATGGAGCGATGTAAATTCTGCTGGCAACTTCAACTTCAAATTGTCTGCTTGGCTGAAACATTTAGTCATGTTGTAGCCGTGTTAACGTGTTAATATTCTTGACTCTAACTGTAGGTTTATGTGTGTGTGTAGGGCTGCAACTAACAATTATTTTCATAAACAATTAATCTGCCAATTATTTTCTCGATTAATCCCTGGTCTATAAAACATCCGAAAATTGTGAAAAATGCCCATCACAGTATCTTAAAGTCAAAGGTGATATAATCAAATGTCTTCATTTCTCTGACCAACAGTCCCAACCCCAACAATATTATATATATTGGGAGCAAATTCCCACATTTGTGAAACTTGGAACCATCAAAATAACGATCAATCGATTATCAAAATAGTTGCAGATTAATTTTCTATGCATGCGTATGCGCTTGCGAGTTAAAAAAAGGTTCTGTGAGAAAGTGACACCTGACGCTTTATCGTTAGCTTTAGTGTTAATGACACACCTAAGTGTGTGTGTGTGTGTGTGTGTGTATGTGTGTGTGTGTGTGTGTGCAAAGGGGAGAAAGACAAGCGCGGAGACAGAGCACTGACACCTCAGATGTGTGTTAAGGTAAGATGATATGTCTCAAACCAGAGTCATAATGTACTTGCCCTTGAAACATCTCTTCCTTTCAGGCAGACTCCAGGATCAATCATTGTTTATGATAAATGTGTTCGATGCAGTCTCCTGGCTGCCATCGCGCCTACAAGCAAATGATTGAGCAAGAAAGTGGACAGAAAATAGTTTGAGAGATGACAGCTAGGAAAGTGACTGAACTGAGGCTCAATATAATACAATTTCCTCTGATCTAGTCACAAAGAGATGGACAGAGAGCAGGATGATATGTCTTTAAAGTGTTTTTCACACTCAGGTTTAGTCCAGGTCTCTTTTATAGAGCCCACTTCAATTGACTTGGCTTTCAATTGCAATCTACTTTAAATATCCAGATAATCCCAATATACCATAAATACTTAACTACAATAAACTCAAAGACACACAATGCATATTATTTATTTTCAAGGGGAAAGTAATTCGCTTATATTAAAGGGATGTTTCCACTTCACAACAAATAATGGAAAGTTGATTGATGAATAATAACTCTGGTTGGATGAGGAAGACAGCCAGGGCAATATTTGATGTAACTTTAAACTCAGTGGTTTGGTGAGCAGACTTAAGAGTACAAAAGGCTGACTAAAGTGTTGAACATGGGTCAAAAGTAGTTAAATAATGAGTGATGTGCTCAACGACAGCGGCATTTCTCTCCAACGTCGGCCCTTGAGTCTTCAGGCCCAACTACAACAATGAAACAGCTTTTGGCTAGACACAAGCCCCTACGCTTACCAGGCTTATATAAGAAAGTGTAATTCACTGTCGCTCATGGTCAACAGTAATGGCCTATTAAGGCCTGAACATTGGATTTGTAACAGCCCAACATGACTCAACTGTAATCCTGTTGTGCTGGAGAGCTTTGGTGAAGAAATGAGCAAAATGAAAGAAAATTGGTTTTTGTTCATGGTTTATAGGTTGTGATATTGAGTTAAAAATGCAGTGAGAGAATGGAGAATGGAGGGGGTAAAAACACAACCTATGAATCTCTACACACTGCATGTTGTATGTAGACTCAAGAATGTACACAAACAGATACAGAAACAAACAAAAAAGAAAACCTGGGGGATGAGTGGCCATAAAACAGAGGAAAAATACAGGCAGTGTCATGTAACCTGAGGAACACACACACAAACACAGACACACACACACAAAACCCCGTGTGGGGAAATTTATTGGGCAAATGTGCAAGTGATTATAGTTGCAGAAAAGGTTCATGTCTACCCAGGTTTCTGCACTGACCATGTACATGCCTGTAAATGTGTGTGTGCAGAGTCTATGTTGTGTGTCTTTTAGGGGCCTTAGACTGTAATCTGTAGCTGCAAGAAATCATGTTGCTTTGAGAGAGGAGGGGATAAAGAAAACAAACAGTAAAATTTTCTCAAGTTTTGCTGACACAATCTGGCACACAGTCCTCATTTTCCTCTCAATCTTCAAATCCAGTCTGTTAAAAGTAAAATGAAATGGAAGTGAAAGCACTTCCATTGAATGTTCACTATCCTCAGCAGAAGGCAAGGCGCTGCAAACATACAGCTCACAAAGGTATAGCCCCATGTGCACATGCACACCCACCACCACCGACATACTGACACATGCACAGTGCCAAGCATCTATCCTCCACGACTCTCCCCCTCTTGTGTGACTCCACTACCCTGAAACCTTTGCTTTCCCCACTCCCCTGGTACACTGAGGGGGGCCCACTTCCTGAAACTCCTTCCAACAAATCTTCAAGGTTGTTATTGGCTGCTCTCAGTCTTGGGTTCCCTCGGTCCAAATGCTGCCTGCTCTCTGTCTTTTCTTGAAAATAAAAGGAAACATCTCACAGCAAACTGAGACGATTTTTACAGCTGTGAAAGACAGACAGGCACCAAGACAAAGAATTAGGAGGGTCAATGAATCTATATTCTTTTTAGCTATGATTGTTCACTTGATTGTGATTGATGGTTTCATCGCTGATTAGTCTGTTTTCCCCTCTGCTTTTGTTACAGTAATTACACTGCACTGATTGCCAAAGCTCCTCGCCAGCCACATGGACGAATGACTACTACACACAAGACATAATATGCTGTGTCAGCGTGCAGTGTCAATACTGAGTCTGCATATCTGTGGTGGAACAGCTTCCTCTGAGATGGGCCGGGAAACAGAGACATCCAACTCTTTGCAGACTAACAAGGTATCGAGTGACAGAGGAAGGTTTCAATGCTCCAGCTCAAACAGGAGGTAGTTTATGGTCAGTCCTGCTTTTTGTTTTGCACTGCTAATGCCGTTTGGCCATTCTTTCATTAGAGTCATTAAAGTCTGAGAGAAATAGAGAAACGAGAGACCTCTAAGCATTTCCTGGGCCATAGCTGGGCCAATCTGACCCCACCAAGCACCGGGATTTCTCCCCACAGATCACAAAAGCTAGAGCTGAACAAAGACACACACACACACACACACACACACACACACACACACACACACACACACACACACACACACACACACACGTAAGATTTAACTGATTGGCCCTGTCACTGCTCTTGTAGAAATAGTGCCTGAGTGCCGCTCGCATATTGGCAGGGCAAACCTAAGTAAAAACACATGTTGTATAAACGCAGAAAGCAGAAGTTGAGCGGCCTCGTCTCGCTCATAGGGACGATCTGAAACCAAAGCTGATCAGATCTTTGCATTCCAGAGTGGATGGAAACGCGTCCTGTTTTCCATGTCGAAATGGAATAATCAAACAGTGAATTATAAAAAATAAAAACGAAAATGTATCAAATGACTACTGAGCATTATGCAACCAGCACACACAGGAAGATGAGATGTGAATGGCCTGTTTCACAATAAAAGCAACATCTATAATACGAAGGCATTCAGTAAATCTCCCAGCCAGCCGTCTTTATTCATATGTTTTTTACGATTTATGTGGATTTCCTGTTCTGCAGAGTCACTGCGTTGTCCATCGCCAGATTCCTAACTACTGAGGGGTCCCGCCCCCTGACCTCTCTTGTCCTCTAACATACCATCTGGAAGGCTTTCAACTAGCCATGTTCTTCCCTCAGGACACGCATAGACACACATGCATGGAAGGCCGTGGAACAGGATGGAAACTTGCATGACATCTACTAATCTAATCTGAAACTGGCAAAGCAGCAAGAAAACAAGTCTGGGGTGAAAGCATGTCTGAGCTGAGGAGAATCTGTTCAAAGAGTTGACTCACTACCTGCAATCTGTTTGCTAATGCATTTAGTATTTTTAACTCTTGTGCTTGGGAGCTGACAGAATGCTTTGTTTGAGTGTCTGAGAACGCTTGTGTTTTTAGGCTCAAGCTAGTTACCTGTTGGTCTACTAAGGAGGAGGAGTGTTGGTGAGGCCTTATCATCTTGTTTATATAGATATAATAGAAGATTCCAGTCTCATGTCTGTATCCTAAATATGAAGCAACAGCCAGCAGCAGGTTAGCTTAGCTTAGCACAAAGACTGGAAACAGGGGGGAAAGAGCTAGATTGGCTCTGTATAAAAGCTTTTAAAAAATCTGCCTACCAGCACCCAGTCGACAGAATAATGACATACATTTTAGCAAGACAGGAGAACCTCTCATCTTATTAGATCAATACTCCCTATAGATCCCCCTTAGAAATCACATACCATCTAGTCCAAATGTTGGACCAACAAAAGCAGAATGTGCAGGCGTGCACAGTCCTTACAGTAAGTAGAAAACAAACAAAGATGATGATCATGATGGTAACAACGTGGATGTTATTACTCTTAATCCCACATGTCCTGCCTGAGGTGGAGGGCCAGCTTACCTTCTTTGCAGCCTTTGACGGTGACCTCCTGGTGGGCTTCTGCACCTGGCTGCTCGGTGTGACCGGCTGCTTGGACACCGAGCCATTCTCCCGCTTCTTGCTGGGGGAGGATGGGACCGAGGACGGTGGAGGGGAGGGGGAGGCTGGGGGAGAGGAGGAGGAGGAAGAAGGCGCGGCCCCGAGGACCGCCATCTCCTCTGTGGCTGTGAGGCGCAGGCTGCGCAGGCTTTCATGCGTCTCCTGGTCCACCACCAGCAACCTGGTCTCATTGTCCACGGTTTTGATCCGCTGTACCACCTGAGGGATGGGACGATATGACACTTGGTTGTTTGAAAAAGCAATGAAAGAACACAGGTGTCAATGCACAATAAATGAACTCCACAATTTGGCTGCAGAGAGACACTACAGACAGCATCTATAAAGAAACAGTCCAGTCACATCAAAGTGGACATTATTTGGTTAATAAGTCTCTCTAGAAGCATCCAGTCATCTTTCCAAAGTATCTAACACATTCACACTTTTCTTATGTGCAGTGCCTGTCAGAGTGGTGATAGAAATTTGTAAACATTGAACAAAATATCAGACGGTATGTACTGTAAGATGGCAATCAACCTTTTAAGTCAACATTTGATGGTTCCAGCCTCTGAAATGTGGGAATTTGTTGCTTTTCTTTGTATTAACTTTGTTAAAACAAGGCATTTGATGAAATGATGGGCTCTAGGAAACTGTGATGGCATTTTTCACTGTTTTTAATTGATTAATCGAGAAAATAATCAGAATCGATTATGAAAATTATTGTTAGTTGTAGCCTCAGAATATGATTCACATAAGGAAGAGTCCAAAGCATGCTCTCACATCATTCAGTTACATACAAATAATTATGTAGAAACATCTCTCAACATACTGAGCAGAGAAAATATTTCAGAAGGGGTCTCTAACAATTAAGATGTAGAATTGTTCTGAGAGCTTCAAACACAATAATAATCAACAGTTGTTTTTTAAATTTTATTTCTGCTACAACAAGTTTACAGAGAAACCTAATATACACAGAGGTCGTTGCTGTTCCTCTGTGTCTCGTGAGCTTGACTATATGAGCCTGCTGTCTCTATGTGACCATCAGCCAACACACAGACTGAAACAACATGGAGGTGGAGGCAGTTTGTGAATGGTATAATGTACAGTGGCTGGTTTATATTTAGACGTTTCTAGGCATCTACAGGACTTAACATGTAAACAACATGCTGATTTTCACAATGGGAGAAGTGAATGTCTGGAACAATATGTAACCTATCAGTCTTCTCAGCCTGCCTGAAGTCTTTTGTCAGTGCATTCCTGCTTTCCAAACAAAGGGACAGTGCAGGTTAGTCACATGAAATGGATCATGTAAAGTGCAACTATGGCAAAAAGAACTTGCACACTGTTTTTTTTCATCACGCCAGGAGGAGGCTGGTGTGGGTGCCTGGCTGGCCTGATTGTTACTGAAACCGTCCCATGCCACACTGTGTGCCAGGATGCACGCACCAGCCGGTGTGACCTGTTGATATACCACCGCACAGGCAACTCCTGTAACAGAAGGTAAAGTCACAAATATGTATGCACATCTACTTGCCTGGTGGTGTGTCTCTTTCTCCACGTTAACCCCATTCACTGCCACCACACGGTCCCCGGCGCGCAACCCGGACGCTTCAGCAGGGGAGCCGAGTTCCACTTTGCGGATGAATTGTCCGCTCTTCCCTTTCTCCCCATGCAAGTGAAATCCATACCCGTTCTCCGATTTTGTCATGAGACAAAGCCGTGGTTTCCGCTCGCTGGTCATTTCCTACTGTCGTTTTAAACCTCCTGCAGTGTCCAGTTCAAGTATAATAATTAAAATGCAAAGATGAAAGTTTAGGAGAGCGAGCGCAGGGCTAAACTTCCACGGAGCGAAAACATATCAGCCCGATACGCACGCTTTCCCCCATATTAGAGAAACACACAAAAACCCAATGTAAGCAGCTCCAAATGCACTTCAAAAGAGGAAATCCCACTGTCAAAATAATAAAAAAAATAAAATAAAAAGGCAGCAAACTTAAACTTGAAGAAAGCGATGCGACCAGTCCTCCAGTTCGTGTGTCTTGTGTGTCAAACTGAAGCGCACTACTGGCGACTCCAAAACTGATCCGTCTCAGCGCGCTCACTTCAGAGCCTCCAACAGAGCATCATTAAAGATACTGCAGACGTGTTAAAGTGGGCGCTCACCTCTCCCTCGACATTTATCCATAACAACTGGTCGGAGAACATGCACGCAGTTATACTGTAGTTTGCGCAGGGTTAGCGCCTTGTGCGCAATAACACCACCTACCTCTAGCCCGGCTACCTGTTTGTTTCTGTGAGGAAACTTAAATATTCAGGGCAGAGACTTAGGATTCAAAATGATACAATACTGCCCCGAGGTGGCACAAAAGGGCGATACCAGAGTATTTTAAAGTAAACAAATACACAGTTCTGTACGCTGTATGTGAGTTTGTGCCAAGATGAACTATGAAAGCAATGCGATGATGTCAATTGTCCACAAATCTTCTCACTTTTGTTCACAGATCAATTAACAAGATTCAACAGTAACATCAATTTAAACCTGTTTAAAACTATTAACCATTATGGGTTTCCGGACAGGATTTAGGCCAGGTCCTTGACTAAATCAAAATTCATTGGAAATATTAATTTAATCTTTAATCAGGGTTACTTAGTCCTGGTGCGGAGAGTAGTCCTGATTATTTTGGATGCACTTCTTACGATCAATTGACGATAGTATGTACAACTTGATTATTAGAACTATTAGGCCTGCTGGTTTTACTGTTGTTTGTCATAATCACATGAATAATGAGTTGTATATATTTATACTGCAAACGATGATATCAGCCCTGTTTGCCATTAATTTAATGCAGTGTTGTAGTTCCTCACTGTGGCCACTGGAGGGCAGTAAACACTCAGGATTCTATGTACACGCAGGTTAAGAGTCCACTCCTCTAACATCAAGGCAGACATACCGGTAATACCAAACTGACGCTTCCGGTCAAACCTTTCAAAATAAGACCATCTAATATTGTGTCAACTGCAAGTAAATGAGGATGAACAAAACGTTCACAAAGGCAGTATTTTCTTGGGATGCATGACATGGTGTGCTATTGGTTGATAATAAAGTGTGTATAATGAATACAGATATTATTGACACCTGTACTAACATGGCTACAAATAGCCTACCTTAATAAATACAGTGCCTATAAATAATAATAATAATAATAATAATAATAATAATAATAATAATCTCTAACAACATTCATTCAACTTCAGTTGTTGTTCCCACTAAATAATTTACAGTTGAAAAGAAGAATGAAAGTGGTGGATTTGTGATAATTTCTGTTTGTGTCTGACTACTTCAGTTTGGTCACCTATATTTATTTTGAATGAATTCACAGGAACTGTTTATTTCTACCTTGATGCTGGGATGAACTGCTCTAACAGGTTAGGCAGGTCTCCAGAGCAGAAAACTGTTATTAAAACAAGTCATTATTATCAGAATTTCAGCCATATTTGTAATTAACTGTTGTTGAGCTTCATATGTTGAGAAGTAAATATGCAGTTTTGCAATATGTAAACCTTTGTCCTTCATCCTTGATGAACCATTAACGTCAATAGGCCTACACATCCAGTTAGATCCAGTTAGGCCTCACAGCTTTACTGCCATGAAAAGCAAACAGAGAATCTCAGTTTATTAGTATTGTGCTACAGGTCTTCCTGTCCACAACGATGGCTCAGAGCATCATTTCCTCTATCAGCTCCTCTGGGGAACATACACAAGCAAATCAGTGTTTGTCTGCTCTGGCATAATGGCTCACTCACTATGTTTTTTTTTTACCCGTACGCATCCTCGCTGATAGATACTCTAATCTTGATGACGGTTCCATTCACTACAGTTGATCAGGCCAGGAAGGATCATCTGTTTCATGGGGAGACTTTAGTGAATTCAATTTCAGCAGAGACAACACAATGACAGCAACAGTGTTTCATGTTGTTATTGTTCCTGCTGGGAGGTTTATTTTATTTTTAGATTGGTGTTAGCATGTCCTGAAAATGTGACAAAGCCAGTTGATATTTCTTTGTCCCCAGATGAACCACCAGAGTAGAGCTGCAAAGATTAGTCCATTAGAAAATTAATTGGCAACAATTTTGATAATGGATTAATCATTTTGAGTCATTTTCTAAGAAAAAAATACCTCAATTATCGGGTTCCAGCCTCTCAAACGTGAGTATTTGCTGGTTTTCTTAGTCTTCTAAGATTGTAAATTGAATATTTTTGAGTTCTGGACGGTTGGTTGGACAAAATAAGACACGTAAAGACGTCATTTTGGGCTCTGGGAAACTGGAAACAGGCATTTTTCACTATTTTCTGATATTTCATAGACTAATCAGTTATTCAGGAAAATGATTGGCAGATTAATTGATGGTGAAAATAACCGTTAGTTGCAGCCCTAATCAGAAGGAATTTAATCAGCAGCATGATAGGCTACATTTTTTTAAGATGTGCATCAAATGAAATCTGCACTGGGATGCAGCAATCAGCTGCACTCCAGCACACAAGTAACTCAAAACTTTAGAAACTCAAACTAAAAGTCAAATCAGAAACTCTATGAGGTCCAGAGTAAGACACACAGAGAAAGAATAAGACAGATGTTGTGATGTTATTCTCTACAGATGTGTTGAACCTCCCTCCTCCCTCCATGTTCTTTTCTCAAATTTCGCAAAAACATTTTCCTGCCAAGTTTCGGACATCCTGCCAAAATTCTGACAGATGTTTTCCTGCACTGCAAGAATTTTCTCAGTCACAATGCTATGCAGGCCTACATATCAAACATATGTGTTACTGAAATACTGAAATAAACAAACACACTATGTTGTTAAGGATGTACAAACTGCTTTGCCCTGTGTGTGTTTTTGAGATTAAAAGTGGCAGCCTGACATTTGGAGCACAAGGTTCGTGTCAATTTCAGGACGTCAATGAAATAATGTGGCACGCACACACACTCACAATCCTGCATACTGAGGAAAAGATTAAACGTCAGTTATAGTAAACATCACATTAATCATGTTTGTCGAGCCTTGATTGTATTGAAAGAGCTCTTAATTTCCTGTTTTCCCCCATATCGGTCTCTCTGCACACAGAGAGAAATAAATATTGTAAAGTGCAACATAATCATCATGCTAGATACACATTCTCCTGCTCTCCTTTCCCACTTCATCTCTCATTTCATCATCACATCGCTGCATCTCCTCTAGTTGGTCTATGTGTTGACTGACAGATGAGCTATGGTGATACTTCGACCTTTTTCTGTTCTATGGATGGGTTTGTCAGTCATCTGTCAGCATCTTACTATCACACACACACACACACACACACACACACACACACACACACACACACACACACACACACACACACACACACACAAGGCTTGTTTAACAGCACCAGCTAGGTATTTGGCTCAGTTGGCTTTTTTTATATTAAAGAAGACATTGGCTGCCATCAGGGGAGATTCCCTGGGGGGAAAGTCCAAGTTTAGTCTTTGTCACAGCTTCACCTAAATGGCTCCATGAGTCAACAAACACACAGGATACACACAATGTCCACAACAGACAATGTTACCTATAAGTTCCAGGTTTTTTAGGTATATTACAAATGTATGCAAAATGTAGCTGTTCCCCAATACAGACTTAAGTTACAGTTTATTCATTTAGCCAAAAATGTAGCTTATAAAACAAAACGTGAGACTCGGAGAGTTGTAGGTCTCAATTCATCCAACAATCCCTGACCTCCACCCTGAGGTTCACTGTGCGCGCCTGACAGCTCTCACACCACTGACACGTGTATATTTAGACTGATCAATGTTGTTGTTTTCAGTTTGTTGGATCTGTATTACATTAAAGTCAAAGTGTCTAATGTATTATTCGCAAAACTGATTTCTAAGCTTTTAAACTGTCTGCTTTATATGTGCATAATTTAGCAAAAGTGGATAAAGCACAAACACGCTCTCTGCCTCATGGCTTTGACCAGGTTTACTGTAATTGCTACTGACACACCGATGCACTCCCTGCTGTGCCTCTCCTCCTACTAAGGTGTATTCAGTTTTACAGAGAGTCATCAAAATATCAAATGGGCGTAGCTGAGAAAGAAACCTGTGTGAGGAAAAGGCCACTTTGTCTGCGCAAACTCAAGTACGCATCACGCTGCAATGTGGACTGATGCTGAACAAATATAGAACATGTCAGTTTATAGTCCTAAAACCATCATCACTGGATTACTCTAGTAGGCGCAGTCCAAAGTCTCTGGTTCACTGTGACAGTATTACTCCTGCTATTATATCAGGCTTGTAGTGCTGCATGCAATTTTCTTGCAATGGTATCTTAAAAATGACTTTTACTCTTTCAAAATCAAAACCAGATATGAAAACACAGAGAGGTAAACTGATATTGACAGACAAAAAAGGCTTATTTTATACTTCATGCATAAATCTTGGGTTTGGTTAACTGGAGCAACTTTCTCTTATACATTACTGAAATGGACAGAGGCATCCTGCCTCTACCCCTGGCAGAGGGAGGAAAAGACACTGTGGGGTGGAGAAGGGCACAGCTCTCAGCTTTAATTAGCCACACAGGGAAACCCACTCCTCCGTCTCTTCCTTCTGATCCTCTCAATACTCCTCGCTCCTCTACATGCACACATTTGCAGCTATAACACACTGCAAACTGCATGAGAAAGTGTTCTTGACTTTCATTTAAATTTTGAAAACTATTCACAGTTTCAGCTTCAGGCTGGGCCGTGATTGGATTGTTGTATTGCTGCAATGCAACGCAAATGAAAAATAAAGGACATCATTCTAGTCTTAAGCAGCAAGCAGCAGTGCTGCTCTAATGGGTTGAACTTCACAAGGCAAAGCTGTGCACCATGCGTGATATTTTAATAAGTAGTGATACTGACTTCACTTGTGGTTTGTCTGCACATCAGTCTTCGCAAATTCTAAAATCAAATAACGTTTATGTCTATAATCCACTATATTATTTAGGTGGTCCTTCTCTCCCCTCCCCATATTCTCTTTCAATATCCTTTTTCATGTCAGCTGTGTCTCGGCCAATCTTAATTAAAACAATAAACACTTCCCTGATGCTCAAGTACTTCTAATGGACGGCTGACGGCCAAACAATGACGTCTTCAACAACAAAAACCTTCTATTATTAATGTTCATAACTATTGTAAAGATATTGTAAATTAAGGTATTTTCTACTAAATGTATATATTGAGCACAAATAACAATGATTCACTGTAGTATGCAGACGCGCGCGCGCGCGCGCACACACACACACACACACGTATTGTTCTATTATTTGCCCTTGATCGGTTAATTAAAAATAGATTCCTGGAAGGACCTGAAGGCTCTGCACCGTGTACTGCCGTCATTTCGAATGTTAAAGACCTTCACAATAATTAACCTCGCTTCGGCTTTTGTCTACTCATTATACACATTTCTCCGAGTGTCAGGGTGTGTGAAGAGGAGGGGTGTGTATCGCCTCAGGCTGGGGGAGGAAAAATAGTATTAAGTGTTTATCACAAAGATTAGCAATGTTTTACTAAACATTAGTAAATGTTTAATGGAAATTACGTGTTGCACCTTCATTGATGTATATGATTTTAGCAAAACATCTACAAATAATTACAGTACCGGGTTTTTATTTTGAAATTTTCTGATCAAGTGATGATGACAACAGGTTTGATAACTTTTGAATTCAGACGGTCTTGATGTCTATAGGGGACTTTGAGAACCCAACATGTGCTTTGGACCACTGTAACATGGGACATACTGTACATTACATGTCATCAAAACAGTGTCATTAAATACCTGACACTCACAGGACTCACTGTACTCGGCACCAGATTTGAGAAGAAAAGTTAAACATTAAACGTTGCGGCTTTGTGTGGATTTCAGACTGTTTATTAGAATTTACATTAAGTAAAAAGCACGAGTCTGTCCACAGCTCCCTTTCTGGTTCCAGTTGACCCAGACACCAGTAGGCCCCTGTGGTATCGGCCTTGGCTCACCATGGCTGCGATGGCATCACTTATGGCTACCCCATACTTCCACAGGAATGCCTATTCTGTTCATGACGAGAGCTGTAAAAATGGGAACGTATGTAAAATCAAGCTTTGGTAATACAGCCCTCAGTTTGCAGTGTAATTTCATTGTTTAAATCAGGTACCAATAAAACACCCGTTCTTACTGGTACTTAAAAATAGGTAGAGTGGAAGAAAACAAGACTATGGAGAACAAGGGAGTGACAAGTGGGCATTTTAGAGGAAAGGAGAAATCAATTATACTCTTAAAGACTTAATAAGTATTTTTGTAAAAATGGTGTTGACAGCAATGACATTCTGCAGAACCTATAAAGCAATTATGGTATAACGTTTTTCACAGTTACAATATGCCACATATACAATATGAAAATCAGATGGAGGGGTTATTTAAAAACATTTCAAATATATGGGTTGCGATCCCATAATGACAACAGGGATACAGTAGAGTAGTTTTGGGTTAGGAAGCTCAAAGATAAGGGGTACAGATCTTGGAATAATGAGGTACTTGTCAATCATTTATGCAGTACAGCAACATACTTACAGTGGACTTAACAGGTAAAATGCTAGCCAACTGCATAGGCGGTTTAGCCAACCAGGCTTGGATCGATACAGCGTAGGTGCTGTTCCTTATAGTAGTGAATGAAGTACAATAAAAACTAATGTTTTTGCTCATGGCAGTTATTAGATAAGATCAGATCAGACATTTCTTTTTTTGAAACTGTGATTTGTATGTAACGGTGTTGGAAGCTGAATATCAGAGCTGTTAACACCATTTTCCCCAATCCTCAAAATTATTACAACACACAAAAGTATTTACAAAAATACTTAGAGATTTTTTTCTTATTTTGAAAAATGTGCCTCGGTTGTACGCGCTTTTAAATACAGAAATACAGTTTTTACAATTCACTTGGTGCTTTTCAGATGTCAGCGACTCCAACCAACCAAAACCAATGCTTAAATTCCTTCCTTCGTTGTCACTACATAGGCTGACATATGCTTTATAGTTTAGTGAGGCAAAATGGCCACCCTCCTCCTCCTCCTCTCAATGACTTCACAGTGTCAACAAACACATCTTGTGTGTCCATAAAGCCAGTTTCCTGGTGTCTGATTTATGCCTTCACAGCAGCACTAGAACATTGATAATGGATGTGTCCCACGCTCAGCACTAGCTTCCACTTAAAATACATCAGATCGATTTCCTGGAAGTGATTCGGACCCCAGAGCATGACCATGGCACTGCATGAACATGACGCTGTATGAACATGACACCTTATAAAATCTGCCCTAAAATATTAAATCATGAATTTGATTTGATCTAAAGTAAAGCAACTTCATGAGGTATTGAGAATATTTTTCAAAGTGATATCCTCGTGCTGCCTTTATTTTTCAAACCCTGTTTGACTGCTAGGTTTGTTTACTTACTGCTTACGCTTACTCTTTAAATATAATTTATGTGCTAGTTTCACAGTAGAGAGAGAGATAAAATAAAAAGATATAATAAAACTCTTATCTCATAAAAAAACTCCACCACATTTGCACAATAGATACCTTAACTGCATCAGCTACCAGAACTTTCAACACTGTCTTTTTCATGAGAATAAACCTCATTAACGCTGCATCATACATCATAAATCATACATTTAACGATTTTTTTTAAATCTTACGGTGTTTCATGATAGTTATGACAGTGATGATACAATGAGTGTGTGCGTGTGTGTGTGTGTGTGTGCGCTGACTCATCATACTAACTGCTCATAGGGAATAGTATGATGGATGCCAGGTCTGGTTTGTGTAGTAATTAACTCACAATATTCATTTTGCTTCACAAAGTTAATTATGGGTACATTATGGATTAAAATCACCTGCATCACCAAAAATGGGGAAGAACTTTTATAAGTGTGGTTTACGCAAGAAGAGGATGTCACTTGCTAAACCTGCTGTGGTGGCAAATATGACACTTGCTTGCAGAGTATATGTTGTGAAAACTGCAAAAACAGGTCCTCTCAGAAATAGAGGAGGGGGACTGGATAATGCAGTGTGTCTGTCTGTCACTGGCCTGCATACATGCTGCTTTTGCAGGTTGCACTGAAAAATAGACAAACAAAACAACACAGTGTAGCTGGAGGCTTCAGGTGTTCTTGGTCAGACTTATGTGATGAAATGAAAATGGGTTTTTATCTGTATTCATCCTCAGTCACTACCTGCAAGGTCAATAAACGGCACTGCATGTTCTCCATTGCTAAAATGGGATCACTGTACCTGCCAGCATCTGTTATTCAAAGACTTTGCATCCATTTAAATCAAACTGCTTTATATTATATTGCCTTTAGCAGACTGTTCGTATGGGAACCCCGTTTAGGACTGTCTCATCCACAGCGTGGGAGACACTTTGGTAATGTAAACAAATAGCCCAAGACTGGGGGCTATATGGGAAAGTCCTATAGAAAAGCTCAGGGAAGTGGCTGTGCGCTGCTCTGAAACGGAGATGGTGCAGTTAACCAGACACGCATTTTCCAAACCAACCAGTTCGACTTCATCCTTGAAGTCTTTCCTCTTGTAAAACAGAAGAATATTGTTTGAAAACACTTCTAAAATACACTGATATATAGCATACATCTCTTTACATCACATTTGTGTTTTTGACAGTGGAATGGGCTCATTGTTGTCCCTTGTGGCCATTGGGGGAAAAAACACCCACTACAACTGCAGTTCTCACCAACTGTCTGTCCAACAGAGGCTGTGAAAACCACTGTTTAAATAGGTCAGGGGTTGGGGAAGCGCACTGGGGATGTAGTCTTGCCTACAGTGCCAAATGTAACAGGACCACCACAAATGAGAACCAACCTTCTCTTCCAACTCCCCTGAGTTGTGGTTGGACAACTAATGAGGATGTTAGTGAGAATTTTGAACAGACACTTAAAATAGGTCAGGATGTTTTCCGGTGGCTTTAAAATAATTACTTCCCAGAAATAAATCACTTGCTGTCCCAAGAAAACAGGATTTCTCACCATAACTCAAGTTTGATTTCACATAAGTATGGATGATTGAACGGAAAATGGCGAATCTTTCTGAAAAAACTCTGGCGTGGTAACATTTAGCATGTTAACATGCCATGTTCGGATTAATCTAAAAGAGAAAAATTAGTTTTAGAGGTCTCCTGTCGTGAACTGAGCGCTGGACAAGTGGAGAGTCAGATCACCAAAGTCAGGTTATCCTCAAGGGACCATGAATGTCTGTGCTGAATTTTACACCAAACCATCCAGTTGTAATTCCAGATTTTAAATAGAAGACATTACCATCCTCATCCCTACATAACTTTCTGAACTGTTCAAATCACATATGATCAAAACTAAATAGATATGAAAGAATAAAATAAATGTGGCAGGTTGATTAACAAGCTTTCCTGCATTTTTCTCTTTGTTTCAGAATTTTACTAAATTTCCAAGGACAGTTGTGTTGTGTGCTTCTTCACTGTTTACCTTCTGCTACAATACAAATAGACAAGCTAGCAAGGTTACCAAAAACTCACCTAGTGACACCTTCCACTGTCTCCATCGGTCACGTTTCCCTTGCCTTGCAGGTCGCAGTGGCCTATCGAGTGTCTCCCCCAGAGGCACGCTGCTGATGTGGCTAGAAATAACGGGAGTTACTCACTCTTTTGGGATTATGTGAGATGAAATATGCCCACTGTGTTGTCTCTGAACTGCTTCAGACCTTCTAAAACCAAAGTCAAAAACTGCCCAGAGCATTAGCAGGCATGTACAGTACATGGGACTTATTGCAGATCTGAGCTGCAGTGTAATTGTTTATTCTTTTAGTATTACAAGCTAATGGGAGGGATAAATCAGTGCCATTTCTGCACAGAGATAAAAACACCTCTGAGGTTTGTTGGTTAATTAGACCAATTTCTTACTAAGTCACAATGGGAGTCAACGAGGGAAATGTAGAACAAGTGGGTGTATGTGTGTTTATGTGTGTTTGTGTACTACATCCATTATTTCATTCTGTAACAAAACATTAATCTTTTCCTTAAACAAATGTTAGCCTTTCATGGCTGATTTTTCTCAGAATGACCTTAAAATCAAAAAACAGTTCTAGTGTAACGTGCTCTTTTGTCTGTTTGATAATAATACTGGTTCTTTCGCTTGACATTGAGGTTGATGGAACAAAAACTGCATGACTGTAAACACCAAGGTAACCAGAAGCTGCAGAAGGCACAGAGTGTGTTTCTACCCCTACACCCAGACAAAACAACAGGTTGTCAGTAAACAGACATGGAATAAGGGCTAAGAAAGAAAGCACAGTATATGTTAAGGAACTACAGCATGTAGAGAACCAAGAGAAGACATAAAGGCGAGTTTAAGGAGCAGCGGAAAAGAAAGAAAATAGCAGTTGAAGAGGAAAATATTCAGGGGGAGAAGATGGTGGATGTTACTAAAGACACATGTGGTTCAGAGATGATAATTAGTTTAATTTCATAAGCTGTATTATAAGCTTCAGAGTGTTGCACTGAATGAACGCTGCATTAAACCCTGCCAATGATATATAGTGTGATACATCACAATTACATGTAAAGATAACAATGATGGAGTCTGTGCTCTTACCAACTTATACTAACTGCACCCCATACCAGAATTTTCTTTATTTTGGTTTCATGGCCCAAAGGACACAATAATATAAGCTATACTTTGAAGAATAGGACTGGTAGATCTATGGCACCTTATTTATGGCACTACCAACAGATAATATATATAATCTTTTATTATTATTATTTTATTATTATTTGTGTTCCATTTGTAACTTCAATCACAACATATAAGAAATGTATCAAAATATGAACTATATATATATATATATACAGTATGTATTTTATGAAGTCATACACTGTGAATAGTTTTATCACGATCACTGCAAATGAATGTGTTAACTTTTGTTCACGTTCAAGTCCAGTGTCTGGTACTCTTTATTATGAGGAGTACATTATGATTATACCTTCTCACTGTAAATACGTGTCTTTTAATCCCCTTTTTTTTAAAATATCAAAATAAAATAAAACATTGTATAAAATTGAATGGTAACCTTCATATATCAACACTTAAGTTTTATATTTTAAGATGGTAAAAGTCATCAATGAATCAGTGACCGACAGAGATTAATTCATCAAACTTGCTGTTGTTGGCGACGCTTCATTTTTTAATTTTTCTATCGCAGAACTCTACCAGTAACTTTACCACTATAGTCACAAACTGTATGTGACTCATAACACAAGAGTGGATCCACTTCATTACTATCTCGGCATACGCTGGATTAAAAAAGTGGATGGGGGGCAAAAAAGGGATTTTCGAAAAATGTCCCTAGTGGATGTTACATATAATGTGCTGCAGGCACATTTACTGGTCTCATCGCTCTCATCAACCAAAGTTAATTGCAGCTCTAAAAGTGTGAGCTTTTAAAGGAGTTTTTGACCTCTTCTGGTGCTGTGGAGCAATGTGCTGATGAGTGAGATCTGTTTGACCTTTTTTCTCTGATGAAATACACCTTTCTGCCGACTCTTCCTGCAGTATTACGTCCTTCTAGTGAAGCTTGTCACTGGTAGGTGTCAAGTCATGAAAGGTCTCTGCGCAAAGATTTACACCATGAGCTTGAAAATTATTACAACACACATAAAATATGGAGTAGCGCACTTTGAGGTCGTGGCACCCAAAGCCTTTTGATTATGAGGAAGGCTTTAATGATGCAGAAATTGTAGAAATCACAGCAACAAAACAAATTCTATAATAATAATCATATTTAATATCAGATAATCATATCTGTCTTCACCTATAATAGCCTCTGTTCATTTTTGGTTTCTGTTCACATTTGCATACAAAGTTAATTTCATCTCATAGCGATGAGGGGGCAATTTAGCTTAGGTGCCCAAACAAGCATCAGGTAGCCCTGCAACAATGTTTTATTTACTGTTTTTTCCTCCTTGTCTCATTACTCGTAGTTTTCAGCTGGATGTTTTTCACACTTTGTCTACTGTGTCTCAAGTTGCGCAAGTTTAAAGTTTTGGTATGTATGCTGAAACCAAAACAGCTCATTTGTGTTATGTATTTATCTGAAGCAGTTATTGTCAGATTAAAGAACTGTGTTGTTGTTACTGGTTGCTGTAATCCTTCCTCCTCTCCCTACTTGTTGAAAAAGCGATCCCTTTCCTCTGCACTGCAAAGAGAGACAAAATACGCAGTCCTTGTTTCCCGCAAAAATGTATTCTAAAGTTCAGTCTAAACTAATGGCCAAACCAAGTGGGTATCTTCGCCTTGGCTGTTGTGTGTAGCTTTATTGCCGGTGCTGTGTCCTTGCAACAAACCTACTTGCTACTACCGGGATGAACTCCTCTGTTGCGGCTGACTCAGGGGGCTGAAGCCTGATATTAGCTTCATTATGCATTTTTGCTCAGAGTGAGGAGTGTGGATTTTGTCCCCCATTTTTTACAGTGTAGTATCATTAGCAAAGGATCACTTCACAACCAGTATGGAGATGGATAAAAATTACAGTGACCAATAATTATTTCAGCGTGCTTATGGAATTGTATTAAGATAGACTTAAAATCTGTCTGTTAAAATAATTTGCACTTCACAATGTGTTTTGATATGGTTGCTTTTATTAAAGTAACAGTAAAAGGGCTGCTAGATCATTCATCTGGGGAAAAAAAACAACAACAAACAAAACCCCACCACCATTAACATCAGATTAAAAGTCAGCTCACGGGGAAACTTTGAACTGCCTCCCTTCATTTTGCTGACATCAGCTTTTCAGGTTTTAATGTAAATGTTTTTTGTTTTTTTTGTGGCAAGCCATTGTTCCAAAGTTGCTTCACATGATACATCCAAATCCGTGAGAAAAACAAAGATACTTCTTCTTCTTGTTCCCTCTGCTTTTGCAATAAAACTACTTTAACTTCATTTACAAAAACCAAAAATAAAAAGACACTAAATTGGTTTATGTTGCGAGACATTAACATTCAAGCGTAAAGCTGCCACTGTTCTCTTTCTACTGGAAATAACAATAAAGTGCTTCAGTCTGAAACATAAACCTGCCATAATAATGATAATTCACAGCAACAATAAACATCAACTATCTGTTAATGGGATAGATGCACACATAAAAGCTTTGTTTCATGCAGGCACATGTCAGCAGCCCTACGTTGTACTGTGTAGGATTAAAGCAGGGTGTACATGCAACACAGACTTGATCGTTCATTAATATTCACAATGGCCTCTTTAACACAATGACTGAATTAGCATTAGAAGTGTGAGGATGTCATTGAACTCAAGACTCCATATTCAAAATGACCTATTATTTTAAAATTCACAGTGTTTCTAACACAAATAAATTCCCTTGTTTCCTGTAAGGTGCCCATGTTTCCACAGGTCCGTCTTACTGGGTAGCTTTTCAAAGAAGCTCAAACTCACCATAAACATTATTAACATGGTCTTGCTTGGCTCAAGTTACAACTATGGAGATTCCACAGTGTTGTCCAGCAACTTCCAAATAATGTTGGCATCAAATGTCAAAGCTCATAGTCCAGCAGCTAAACGGCGAGTCAGGATGTGATAAGGTATGTTTCTGAGCGTTGGAAAATGACGCGCTCATTCATTTCACTCCAGCGGGTGTTGTTTTAGAAATGTGTGAGAGAAGAAATAAATCCACTAGAGGACAATACATGGCTGTGCTATTTCAAGGCATTTTTCACAGCTTTATAACACTGAAGTCAAAATGTCACAAAAAGCCTATCAAAACTTAACAAGCCAAAAGAAACGTTATAGCAATACAAATTAAATATTGTACATTTTCAAATTAAGGAAAGAACAATGGCTGAGTTTCAAATAATAGCTGGTGTTAATAAAAGCAGGGTGTCATTGAGCACAGGGTGAAATTACCTGTTCTATAATGGCTCACATGGTAAAGTCAGCATGACGTACATTTCCACAGCACTTATTCCATCATTCTGAGTGTCTCTTCCCAAAAGAACAGTTCCACTTTTTAGGGTAATATAGTTATTTGCTTTCTAGCTGAGAGTTAGATGAGAAGATTGATATGTCAGCCCATTAAACGGAAGTTAGAGCGTCTTTAGCTTCAGTGATGCGACATTTGCTCTGCTAGCTATACGATCAAGTGCGGTTTTATATGATGGATGGGCTTATCTAGTCAGTTTAAATAACATTTGATTGGACAAATTGACCACTGTATAGCACGTACGCTGTTTCCTACGTGCTCTCTGGTACTCCTGGTCTTTATAAATACGTTGGTTATCTGATCACCAGTGTGTTTTGGAAGGAAGCGGAAAAGGAAATGATTTGAACAAGCCAATCATCAAAAAATGAACTGTACACAGTTGCCAAGTGTAAGGCCAGTTTCATGCTTCTCGCACTTTCCTCTCAATAATGTTGCGCGGACTGCCAGCCGAAACTACATAATTGAAAGTAAAGTGCGAGAAGGATGCAAGTGGCCTTACACTTTGGCTTTTGTATGGATTAAACAAACAAGAGAGATATACTGTGTTAATTAGTGAGCTTTAGAGGTGCTGATAGGTGGATTTTGCTACCTTTAGACAGAGCCAGTCTAGCTGTTTCCCCATTTCCAGTCTTTATGCTAAGTTAAGCTATGGCTGTAGCCTTATAGCCTATTTAACGGACAAATATGACAGTGGTATCAATCTTCTCATGTAATTCTCCATCAGAATTTCCAAAAATGTAGAACTATTACAGAAATACTGTCACTCATTGATTAATTCCAGTCATTTGGTGTGAAGTTAGCTTGTATATTGTCAACTCAACATTTCCTGCACAGATGTCGCTGTGAAATGTTCCATTATACTGAATTTATCAAGATAACAGGTAAACATAGAGGAAGTGTTGAGTTTATCAAATATATCAATATCAAAAAGCATCAACAGCAAATAAACAAACAAAACAAGGTTTCTTACCAAATATGATCAAATATAAAACAGAAATTAGAGAAAATGTTTGAAAATAAAAGTTTGGTTTTCTCTGCAGTTAAGGTAAATACATCTATTTGAGAATTTACAGCATTTTAAAATCTCATGACTGTATTTTGTATTCTTCTTACGATCTATGAACTAATGCTTTGTACAATGCAGCCAATCTAGTTACAGTAGACAGACATAAAGATGAATGCTGTATGTGAGTTCTCTTCTACTTTGCTCCTCTGATCCTCTCCACAAATGTCCCAGTCAGAGAGGGAGGATCAGCAATAAAGACAGGAAATGCCAATCAATAAAAGGTCCAAGTACTGGTGCATGGTGGGTCAGCTTGAACACTCATAGCGTTGACTGGCCATTCACCACTGTTTTGGAAGTTAAAGGCGCACTGTCAAGGTCCCCAATAACCTCCATCTGGAGAGGCTGCTGAAACAATACCACAGACACAGAGATTAGAGATACAATGAAGACAGAATGAGAAACAGTATCACTGATGAGCTTAACAACAGAAAACCTGGACATACGTAAGCTGTTGCTCTCACTGTCAATGAAGGAATTCCTGAAACTATTATTGTTGAGGGCTATGGTCCTAAAGTATAAATATAACTATGAAACATATTACTAAGTATGATTTTCAATAATAAAATTACAATGATACTCTGTTTCCAGTACCTGAATGCTCTGCATTTTTCCATTCTCTGTGTCATTTCCGGGTGAGAAAATAGGATTGTGGTTTTCCTTCTTTCTACCTCCAATGTGGTTTGTAGTGCCAACACCATTTGGTTTGTGGACACAGAGCACCTTCTGGAAGCTCTGCTTGAAGTTGTCAGAGAGGAAGCCGTAGAGGACGGGGTTGGCGCAGGAGTTGACGTAGGTGAGGATGACCAGGAAGAAGTAGACTGCAGCGGTGGTTTTGTTCTCAGGGATGATATGAATCAGGTTGACGATGTTGGTAATGAAGAAGGGCAGCCAACAAAGTACAAACACCAACACGATGATCACCACCATGCGCGTCACCTTACGCTCCGACTTACGGCGCTTAGTCAGGCCTGCACGCACACCTGCTGACCTCACCTGAAAGTGAGATGGTTGTTTGAAAAGGTTTTATGAGATTATGAGAGCAGAACCTCGCAGGAAAATTACAAAATTGAGTTAGACACCAATAAAAGCCAGTTTTATCTGTCCCATTACCTTGATGACAATGAGCAGGTAGCAGAGGCAGATGACAACCAGAGGACCAAAGAAGCCCAGGATGGATGTGTAGAGGATGAAGACAATGGACCACAATTCACGCGGCTCAGGCCAGGTTATGTTGCAGGTGTTGAGCTCCTCCTGTACATGTGAGTAGATTGTGACTGGCAGCACAATCAGAAAGGACACAACCCACAGTATGCCATTGAAAACCTTGGCCACCTGTGGCTTCCGCCATTTGGCACTGCGAATAGGATGAACCACGGCCAGGTAGCGATCGATGCTCATCACTGTCAGGCAAAAGGTGGAGGCGAACTGGCTCATGGCGTCAGCAGTCATGCACACCTTGCAGAAGAAATCCCCATATGGCCAGTAAGAAAGCACACTGTTAGTGCCTAAGAAGGGAATCCCCAGGATGTAGAGTTCATCCGCCAAGGCTAAATTGAGGATGTACATGTTGGTTACTGTCTTCATCTTGGTGTAGCGAACCACCACGTAGATGGCCAGCGTGTTACCCAGAAGACCCACAATGAAGACGATGGTGTAGACGACTGCGGTGACCACATCGAAGGGCATTGGCGCGGCCATGTCTGAAATATTGCTGGAGGATGAAGACATGCTGACATTCTCAGATATCAACGTCCAATTGTAGCCATCCATGTCGAAGGAGGGAGTGTCGGTGTCCATTTAGATTACTGTAGGAAATAGCTCATGAGAGAAAAGACACAAATTTACAGTTATTTTATGGGATAATTAGCAACAACCCATGCTAAAAAACATTCGTGTTACATCTACCTTTTGCACCTTACAAACTCACAACAACAAATGGGCGTTCTCTGGGCAATATGCCCATATTTACCAGGAGAGAAGAGAAACTTTCCACTAAAAATGTCTGGGCAAGTGGCCAACACGCCATTTCTCTTAATGGGAATTTGCACTTTAGAAGAACACGACATCAGTTAAGCAGGTTCCAAGTACTGTCACTGCTGTTGGATTAGATGTCCATACGACAGATACAAAAACCTGCAGCCAAGTGGCAAGTAGCCCATAGCCTTGAAGAGCTAGTGTGCTGAATATCCTTGATGTTAACATTAACACTGTTGAAGCGGGCCAAACATATTTAGCAAGAGTTATTGATTTTGTAAAATAGTTCACTAGTTTTGTGAAACCCCTCCAGTGTAGAAATGCGTAATAATTATGGGGTGTAATGATATTCCGTCACACTCTATTTCACCATACAATGATATGCATGTTGAGCTAAAACTTGAATCACAATAGGTTAATGAAGGTTCAACAGGAGGTGAAGAACACAAAGACTCGAAGGATGACTTTACTGATTGACAGTTCGGATGTTTGTTGTGATTTTGCTCTGGTGCGTTCATGCAGTCATAGAGCTTGGGATGACGGCAAATCAAAGCTAAAGCTATAAAAATGTTCAACTCCAGTCGATGTGTCTTTGCCTCAAATGCCTCTGGATCTGCATCCTTTCTCTGCCATTCACAACTTTCCATTGTTTTTTCTGCATTCAAATAATTTGTCACTTTGACTTCTACTATAATGCAGCTGAGCAGGAAGCATTCACTACATTTGCTTTGTGTTTGATGGCCAGCTAAAGTGTTTGGAGAATGTTTATCGTTTATCTTAATGAGGACATTGTCATCTAAACATTTTTTGGTTTTATGTAGACTCTAAAACAAAGAAGTGTCTATTTATTGAAGATTATTTGCATTCTGCACTTCAATTTATATGAAAACTAAAATAAACTAAAACCAAACTGTAAAGACTGTATCATGTTTTGAACCTCAAGGTCATGAAGGTATCCCTAATAGACATACATGTATTATGCAATGCATTCATGTATAGCCTAAAATAAAAGCAATGGCCAACTGGCACCCTATAATAATTAATGTGAGAGTAGCCACATATGTCCTCACCTGGTGCCTCGTGGCTGACCTAAAATAATAATAATTTTATAACTGCCAGTTGTCAGACGTTGCAACCCGAGGCTGTGAAAATGTGTTGGACAAATAAATGGTGTGACGTGAAGATTCACTGAACCGCGCTCCAAAACACGGGGGTGACGCGCAGCCCGCAGCATGTTGTTGAGAAAACAAACACTTGAAGCCCCTGTCCCCTTTAGGCTGCATGGGGCTTTGACATTTTTGTCCACCAAACTATTATAGCTATAGCCCACAGTCACGAGAGCCATTTGAAGCATTCACGTGCCTGGCTCATAAATAAAACTTTAAGGCTCTCAGCAAACCCACATACTGTATAATAAAGTTCCACGTCCTCTGTTGGGAAATAAATGACTAAAATAAGGTTTGATTAAAAAAATATTCCACAGCCTCATCTTTCTTAAAAACAGCAAGAGTTTAAATTTCATTTCACTTCATGAACACATTGTTTTCTTGTAAATTCCGGGACATTCGTGGATGGGATTCAACCTACCTGTGCGCCCTTTATCCTCTCCACTATCCGGTGGTGTGATGCGCGTCTCCCGCAGTATTCATGCGATTTTGGAACCGTGCACTTTCTCCGAGGTCAAAATCAACTCTCTCGCTCTTTTCCCTCACACTTGACTTTTCATCTTGAGGCATTTTCCTGATGTCAGCACGCTCAGATTTCCACAGTCAGAGGCGCAAAACCCAACATTGTCTTTGATTTTCCAGGATTTTCTCACATGTCCGTCCTGAATGAAATCCCGCGCATGGGGAAATGCGTTCCTAGGCGGATGAGGAGTCACTCACAGGGTCATGTAGTGCGAGTATTTATGTGGAAAACGTCACCCCGCCTTTGGATGTGAAAGTAACACCCATGGATGTTTGTAATCACCTCACAGCCAAGACCAGTTCTTGGTGTACAAGCTTACGTTGTAGTCCTCTTTTTCCTTTTCTTTTCCTGTGCAGCAGAAGCTTTTATAGCTAGCCTTCCAGTCAATCTCAAAGTGATACTAACTTTTTTCCTACTGTGTGAGACAGAGAGAGGAATGGGGCAATGCCCAGATCCCGCCTGGGGAATAAATCACCTTGATGGTGGCCTGGAGCACCTGAGACGGAGTGAGAGAAATTAGGCTGAAATGGAAAAACAGTTGTGGGAGGATGAGATTGCGTGTTGAGGGAGGGATCTGATGATAATGGTCTGGGAAAGCTGCCTACTTTTAAGCCATTAACTTTATGTTGTTGTCATCCAGGTCAGTGCAGCGTTAACAATAGGCTTGCACACATACAGACGCACTCACACACACAAAAGAAATGCCACACTCATGTCTGTTTTTTGGCCAGTCTAGGGAACATGTACAGGAGTGCTGGTGTGTGTGTGTGCAGTTCATGCACCAACATGTGTGTGTGTCTGTGTGTGCATGTTTACAGTATGTAGGCCTACTCCTGCATTTTTCATCAGTCTACACCATCAAAGAGGGTTAAGAAAGAACAGTGGGAAGTTGGAAGTGGGAAGATGACGTCTTATTCTTTATGGGCCCTGTTTGACCGGTCCTAACCAGGCCAAATTGGAAGATTTATGAGACTTGTGAGTATATAAGTAAACACTGTCAGACAGCTGTGTATAAAGGCTTGCCCTGTGGTGTGTAGTGGCACTCAGGATGGCAGGTAATGACATGGCTCATTTACACTGTGGTTTCTCCAGTGCGGGCAAGGCCGGCTCTCAAGGTTACAATGGCTATGACAACAAAAACTCTTTTAACCATGCATAAATTGGTGGAATGCTATTTCAAGTACACCTATCTACATGTGATGCAGTCTGATACAACAGCCCTGCAATAAATCATGTTTTTAGTGTACTGTCATTGATATAAATGGGGTGGACACAATATAAGAAACACGTTATGTCAGTATTATATGATTTGGCATCTCAGTCTTAAACTGTATTAGATGTACCGAAGACTGCACAGGGATATTTGATAATAACCTACCACAGTGTAGTCAAGATGCTAACATTATCCTCAAGTTCCCTTTTTAAAATGCCAGATACCTGCTGCTCGTGCTATTTTTTTCCAATGTTTGTGTGTCTCTAAGTTGTCCTTAAATGTTTTGTCTTGCTTATTTCATACTCCATTAGTGTACGTATACATTCTTATTACGTTTGCTGCAGTGATCTAATTGCCTCGCATAAATTAGTTTCACCTAAACTAATCTCAAAGAATAAACGGCTCCACCATGTTCACCACATGCTGGGTGAGCATGACATGAAACACCAAAATATTTCTATGAATCTTTCCATCATATTCTATTCACAGTTTCAGGGAAATTGACTGAGCAGTGAATTGCGTCCTTATAAACTACTGTGCTGTTTTGTGTACTACTACTCTACCTGTGAGACAGAAAAATAATCACCAATACACATACTGTAGTTGTACATGAAGAATACATACTGTAATGCATGCACAGTTTCAAATCAGAGTACTTCGTTTGTACCCTTTATTGTAAAATTTGGAAAAGAAATGTTCTACTTTGCATTTATTTGACACTGATTTTGTTACTGTTTTAATTTCAGTTCATTTCAGGCCTGTGTCTGCCAGTTGTTAAAATATTTCTAAGAGAATCAGACAGCTGTTGGACTCTACAGGATTACATTGAAATTAAGAGATGAATTGTTTTTTTCTCTAACCAGTCCTGTTCTTTCTCCCAGCTCTCTGTCTTCCTCTCTTGCTCAGATGAGTCACTCTGGCTTCGAGCGGTTTGCATGCACCTCCTGCCTTTCTATATCAAGCGTCCTCTCCGTGGGCATGTGCGCCGAGATCACATCAGAGTGGTGTCGGTCACCGACTTCATCTGGCCGATGTCAAAAAAGCTGGCAGGGATCGATCTGAGAACTCTCTCAAGGTAACAGGAGTGTGACTTATGCATGTGGTGTTTGTGGCCCACGAGAGCTCTCAACCAAGCTGAATCAATACTCCACATCTGATCATCAAGAGGAGACAGAAATATGTCTCTGTGTGTGTGTGTGAGTGTGTGTGTGTGAGGGGAGGTAAGGAGAAAGAAAGAAAGAAGAAATAAATAAATAAATTAGTTGATGTCCAAAGTGGCGACTCTGTGGCTGACGCTGTGTGTTGAGGTCAGAAGATGAAATCATCTTAAAAGAATTATTATGGACAGAATATGCAAGCAATCAGTCAGTCTTTGCGCCTGTATGTTCAGCTGATACTCTCCCTTCACAGTCGCCTGTGCACATCACCTCTATCTGCCTGCATCTTTTCTGCTCCTTAGCCACAATCTACAGTATCTGAGATGAGCTGGCACACAGCACCCATGGGCGAGTCAGCTTTTAATGCCTTTATGAGTTTGTATATGGTACGTTCATGTAATATCCTTTAACGCAATTTTAATTAAATTATGTAATGTAGGAACTATGCAGTCTGTTGTGGTAGGGAAGTAGCTGTCTTAATGGAGCCAACTAACAAGGCTACTTATTTGCTTAATGTTGTTTACTTTCTGCTTCAGTTGTCAGTTAAAATGAGTCAAGAAATGATTAAGTGACATCAGGAACGTCGTGTAGATTCACTTTTGTAACAATTGTGCCTGAGGCAGTTAATGTAGCTGTTTGTCTGCACACAGACTCCAGATGGAGCTGTTGACTGCGGTGGACTTGACATGCAGGGAGGCAGCATCTCTGTGCTGCTAGTGCCATTAGCATGCTACAAGCTAAAAGAGATGACACATAATTTTACTTTTTTTCCCCCTGCAAAAAGTGTGTATGTGTTTGTTTGAAGGATTATTTTTTGGATGTATCAGTTTTGTCCACAGTTGCAAGACAATGTTACCTACCAGGATCAGAGTTTGAGCAGCCACTTCTTGCCGTTCGGCTTTTCAACCAGTACATGACCATGTACAAGTGTCAAGTGTTCGGCCGCTAACTGTCGAAATGCCAGAGTGGATGGGCGAAGGCAACAGTAACTGCAATGTTTGCATGTTTAAAAGGGGAGTAAAAGAGTTATTACCATTTTGTAATATCATCTGCAGTTTCAGTTTTGTTCTGTGAGGGGTGGGAGGGTTATCAATAACTTAAACACTAAAAAAGGATGCAGTTGCAGATTTAAGCAGGTTTAGTGGAATGAAAGAGAAGGTATTTTACTGGGAACAGTAAAATAGCTTTTGAAATTAGTATCTGAATGGAGGAATATAAAGGGTTAATACTTTGGAGGACCAATTTGATTTAAAATCTGGTCAATTTTGTGGTCAGTTACTATTTGTGGTCATTGATACAAGGTGGTGATTCAGTGCTAACTCAATCATGGATACTCCTTTTGTGGCTACCCTTTGGCTACGTATTGTCAGGTTAGCCAACGTAAGCTATGACCGAGCCCCGTTAATCACATGCGGAAGACTGAGTTACTGTAGTGTGATTTGATTGTTGATGATTTGACAAGATTTTTTCAGCTCTTTAAAACAAGTTCAAAAACATTTCTGGGGCTGTTGAAAAAGAAAGAAGTCCTTAACCTCAAATGTGCAAAAGAGAACAATAGACGAATGTGTGTTTTGTGTGTGTGTGTTTATCACAGTTTAATTTTCACAAAATCCACATACTTATACATGCTAATACATGCAACTAAAAAGAACTAAACCCAATTTAGTCCAAGTTACTATAAGTGTGAGCAAAACAGATAAATTAATGTCTCTGTCATTGCACCCATCCAGTTCACTTGATACTGGCCATACAGTTTCAACATCACATCTGGGATCTATTAGAGGCTCTGAGAGGGTTTCATAGTTCATTCATATAAAAACACATTCCTCAGCTCTATATGAATTGTTGCTGCAAAAAAGGGAGCTGTCTTACCTTGGTGTATTGTTTTGCTCACAAGGGGCTGTAACAATCTTTGCTGAATTCCACAGTTTGAAGGGATTTGAGTTCACATTCATGTTTTTCATTATGCTAATAAATTGTACTACTTAATATTCCTACTAACAAAGCCCCTTTGTACTTTCCCCTGAGGGGCAAATCAGAGGAGTTAATTAGGAAAGACTGAAAGGCTATATTTTATTACCAAAGTAAACCGATTTGACAATCACAATAATGCCTTGTCAGGACACTACTTTATAAAGTAGTTCCTGGGTGGATGAGGGAAGGATTCTCCAAAAAAAGATATGATTAAGCATTTACACAACATTTGTCTTTTACAGAAGTGACAGTGTCAGCCTGTATTTAACCCCCCTGTCTGCAGAAAGAGAGGATCTGCACAAAGTGGAAGAAGCTCAAAATAACCACTCCAGTAGTCAGGTGTGTGTACGCAAGAGAAAAATGTTAAATAAATTGGTGGTGTAGCCAGAAAATAGAATACTTGTGTATCAATATAGACAAACCCTTGTCCCCAAAGGTGAGTAAACATCTTACAGAGTTTTTCTGCTCTAACATAATCTGCAAACATTAGCATGCCCACTAGTTTAGTATCTACAGTAGAAAGTTCTAAGTGAACCAGTGGGGTTACAGGTTACGTTAGAAAAACACCTGTTCAGGACTGGAATGTCCAATGGGAGCCAGGATGCTAGCATATCAGAGTTAAGAGTAACAATAGCAGCTTTGTCCTGCTCTTTATTTGGTTTGGGCAATTCTACACTCCAGAAACTAGTCTAAATTAGCCACACTGTTAAATAGTGTTACGTTTGCCAAACCTATATTGATTAATTCTCATTGTCAAATCCTTTCCTCTTGTACAAGGAAAGCACAGTGTTTGGAAACTCCAACACTAAATCATAAATCTAACCAGTGAGTATGTTTTTCTATAGTGAGCATCCACACGATCCAAGGGTTATGTTTATTTATATTTCTGTACTATGATAATGCGACTAGCTCTACCCTGCAGTAGGCTACACTAACCATGCTCCTCCCTTTATTTTCATGTCTTCTACATTTCTTGTTAAAGGTGGGGTAGGCAGCATTTTTTGGCATTATTGGGCAAAAATTCCATAATAACTGTGCAGCATATTGTAATTCAGGTGGTCTGAGAGCAGACACTTCTGCCCCTCCTCTTGGCTCTCTTTTCAGGCTTCACAAAATCTAACCCGTGACGGGAGACTTTGGCCAATCACAGGTAATTTCAGAGAGACAGTATGTTTGTATTGGCTGTTCTACAAATGCAGACGCGTGTACACGTCCCTTCAGACGATGAATGCCTGTTTCAATAGCGGAAAATCTTGCTGAAAATCAACTTGTGATATATTTCCAACACCTCCTTAGCCTACAGCAACACATCCCAGCTCCACACGGAGCTTCAGGCTCATTCAATGCCATGGCACTCACGCTGTGGAGAGCGAGCCCTACGAGGGATTTCGCAGGGCAACCGACTCCTTCTGCTGCAGGTCGAAGTTGTGTTTATTTCCTTGAATTGATTCTCTCGTTACATACACTGTGAAATGTGTAGAAAATGTTTCTGTGAAGAAGCACAAATGTGTGAAAAAGTCTTGCTTTATAAAAAGTCTTCTTCGCAGGTTTCATTTAAAATGACTGACAAAATGAAACTGGTCAGTCGAAGTGACCCCAAAAATTGGGGTTCTGGCACTGGTCTGGTTTCATTTTTCAAAGTGCAAGTGCGGGAATAAAAATACAATGTGAATATCATACGTATAATCAACTCTAGGTTATGTTTTGTAAGGTTACATGAAATGATTCTGACTGACTCACTATCAGTCAGTAAAGTCACTAGAGTATCATCACAGCCAAGTAGCATCATTGTAAATGTGTCTTTGAGTACAAGAACATTTGAACAGGATGTTTTGATGAAAGGAAAAGTTGGCCCCAAGCATCAACACTTTATAAAGTATAGCTAGAGTGAGTTGAGGTTTACGATGTTTCATTCGAAATGATTTGTTCTTAAATGAGATGACTACCATTTGGCCCACCGTGTCACATCTAATTGGTGACATGATCTTAACAGCCATCGTGATAAATCAATGAAGCTATTAGCATGAATGAAGGAACATTTTATATTTCAAAAACAACAAGATCACGTAATAAATCTTAATAAAGAATTACAGCAACATGTTGACGTAAAGTAATTCTTGTGTTATTGTCTGGGCAGACGCACAGGGGAATAGAGGCGACAGCCACGTAGCAGTAATAGATCTGAACATAGCCCACTGACAATGTGACAAGGAATATGTCACGCAGGAGATCGTATGGATGAGACACATGCCGCCCACACACACACACACACACACACACATTAGCATTATTAGATCCCCCAGCTGGGCCATGTTCTTTTTACGTGGATAACTGGGTTAGCTTGATTTGATTGCTGATGGTTTGACATGGGCCTGGATTTTTCAGTTCTTCGAAGCTGGCTTGAAATTTATGTGGGGCTGCTATCAGTGCAGAAAATCCTTAACTCAAACCTGCAAAAGTACAAACTTATTCACACTCATGGGACATGACCAAGCCTTTTACGGTTAACCCCATCCATGAACTAGTTTTCACATATATAGTACAGTATATGAATGCTTTTCTCTTAAAGAGTTGGTATAATTATGGTTTTAAAAGAGAACATGTAAGGTTATATTAAGATTTTTTTTTTCTTGAATAATGATGGCAGATAAATGTTCACTATAAAGGGTGTTTGGGTTTTACACAATAAATCTAGTTTCATCACGGAGGAGAGATGTAGATGAAGTCCAAGAGAATAGTCACATAAAACAGCTACAGGCATATCTACATTATCGTGGAAAAACAGCTTTTGCACGCGTCTCCTCTATTATAGTGTATGTGGTGTGTTTCGACAGCTCTTCGCTCTCATTGCACTGCGATGCGCCGAGTGCAGCGGCGGTGCACCGAAACTTTAAATTTGTTGACCTGTGGCGACCTTTGTGGTACCGTAGCCAATTGCAGTTGACCGCTGTTTGAACTGAAAGGTGGACGAAAAACTACTTAGTGTTACTTGTGTTTCTGAATTTCCAGAACTGTAAAATAACAAAGAGGCCTCATATTGAGACCAGACAAAAAGATAAATGCATGCAGACACAGCTGCCAGATTTGCTACAAAAACACTGTTTGAGACTCTGAAACGTAGCGGTCTACTGCTAGCAACATTAGCAATGTAGCTAAAGTGTCCGCTGTAATGTGAATACGCCTTAAGGCAGCAGTTTAGAAAAAGAGGACTTCTGGTCACTATTTGGACAGTAAACTATTATAATTAGACTTAACATGTACAATGGACAGTCAAGTCAAGTCAATTTTAATTATATAGCCAAATATTACAAAACACTAATTTGCCTCTGGGGGCTTCACAATCTTTATAACATACGACACCCTCTATCCTTAGTCCATCAAATCGAATAAGAAAAAACACCAATGCAAACATGCAGGCAGATACACACGCATACACACGCACACGCACACACACACACACACACACACACACACACACACACACACACACACACACACACACACACACACACATCTTTCCAAATATAAGGTCTATTGATTTCCCCCCTGACACTCTTGAAGTAGTGCCAACTAATTTGTGTTGATTCATTGTCACGATGATGTCCTCCTCTGATTGCTGCACAGTTGAATCAAAGGCCACTAATCAGAGGGGAAGTTTAATAGAAGATAATGACCACAAAAAAGAAAACAGAGTAGGTGTGAGTCCGAGTGACTCATACACTGTTGCGCTTACAAATATGGTTATCTTTTGTGCTCACCTCAGTGGATCACAGCATGCTGCTAGACAAGGATGTTGAAAGACTGCTCAGATTTCAGGGCCATGTATGTCATTAAACTGTAGTCTTTCTGTGTCTGTGTGTGATATTACAGAAGGATTGCCCACATACACATACAATATATATACATATATAATTACATGCAGTATATACTGTATGTAGTATATACATGCAGTAGTTACAGCATAATTGAAAATATGTTGAGAAAAAACAAAGCTCCTGTTAACAGGCTGGTTTCAGGTTGCACACTCAGTAAATAATAATTTGACAAACTGCAACTTTTGACTTAAATCTTGAAAAAAAGGATCAATCAAGGATGTCATAAGGTGGGGAAAGACCTTACTACCACACTCCTCATCCAATGCATATGAAAACTACTGCTCACTTCCAGCTGCTTCTACAATATCTCAGACACAACCAACTTTGACAAAATTAGATTTGTAATTATGATACATTTTGACGCTGAGCTCTGGTGTTTAAAAATCTACACTGATTAGCCTGATGAGTTGCCATAATTGAAGGTCACATTTTGTAACTTTAAAAGACCATAATTACCACACCACAAGCCCAATTTTGCTGGAACCGCTGGAGGGGTGATGCATCTTTTCAGTCAGTGATTGTCCCAAAGGACATCCACATTATTTTTGGAGGATGAGGATGAAATTCTCACTTTTTTTTTGGGTAACAGAAACCTGAGGTGACTTTTAAAATGAGTCAGAGGCTATTTGGTAATAAGGAACATTAAGTTAGCTGATAACTTCTGTCAGGTCATTTATTCAGGGTAAAATCAGCTGTGTAAAGTCATTATAATTAGAAAATTAGTATAAATAAACTGAGGAAAGATTGTTACTCTTTATTTTATTGGTGATGTCCTTGAAATAGATGGAAATAGCCGAGATCCTAGCTGTCCTTGGTTTTAGCTCAGTGAGCACACTGCATTACTGATCTAAAAATGCTAAAATATAGGGTATTGAAAAGCTTTTGATAGGCAGCATATTTGTCCCAGTGGCAGTAACATGTAAAACAATTTCGACAATCAGGAACAAGTTAGAGGTAAAACATTATTTAGAGATTATTTAAATACATTTAACCTGATTTGACATGAAAAATTAAAGGGCAATTCTTTACCTGAAGTCCCCTTACTTAGCAATAATAAGCAGCATATAAACATTTAATAAATGGTTTATAACACACTATAATGTAGTTGTAAGCAGATATAAAAGTGTTTAATAATGCTTTTGTCAACAACTATACCTCCTCATGTAGGCACCAATAAGTGGAGGCTGGTGTATAAACAAATAATGAATGACAATATAGTAAAACACAGTTGTAATATTATCAAATATGTCTTCATAGGAGAAGTTATTATTGCTGACTGATACTGTAGATTAATACACTTTAAACACTTTAAAATGTCCTTAAAGCTGCATACAACTACATTATAGTGTGTTATAAACCATCTATTAAATAATGATATAGCTGCTGCTTATAAATGCTAAATAGGGGGACTTAAACTAAAGTGTTACCAAGAAAAGTTCTGACTGCTTCACATTAATTACCATTATTTATTCGGTTTAAACTACACTTAATGACAGAACCATTTCTCTTCATTTCTCTTCTGATACTGCTTAATGATTGTCATTGTCAGCCAGTGTTCCCACTGGTTTTGCATTAGTCTCTCTTCAGATAACAGAGTGAAAGGAGGTAGGAGGAATGTCACTGATTTGATTAACATACAGCAGCTCTTTCCATAGACACCACTTCCCATTGTTAGTCGTAGAGATCCTTTCCAAACTGTATATTACCTAAAATTTCAGACACTCAGCCAATGGTTACAGTGCCCTTGAAAGGTGAATATATTAGAGATGGTGAATTAAAGTTACAGGATACCATGCAAAATATAGTGGTTGATATATACAATAATAAACGTTTGTACAATGCTAACTAAAAAAAACTAAAAAACAAACAACACAATATTTCACTTTTCCAACTGTTCTGTAGCTGCAACCCAGTTTGACATGCCACTGTATCTATGGACTACACAGTTTAGTTTTGTGTTGAATTTTTCACCTGAAGCTGGATCAGACAACGTGAAGTACACCAGTTTAATGAATTTTGTCCCTTGTGTAAACCAAATCAAAGTGACCCTGCTGTCTGCAGTTTGCTGCTGTGTCTGACACATACAGACTATTATATAGACTTAAACGTAGTCTGTCTTTCTGACAGACTGACATGAGAAGAAAAGCAAAATTTCCACGCTTCAGTTGCTCAATTGGACCCAAGATCACTCACACAGATTGGTGTGCCAGGTAGCACAATAGCTGTAGGATTACAAATTAGATTTGGGCGACATCCTTTTAAGTTTCTAATTGGTTTAAAAAGAAAAGAATGAACTGACGTCATACTTTCTAGCTTTCCAACCCCACCCACCAAATCGCTGAGGAAGAAAAGAAGCTGAATAAGAAAAAAGAAACATAACACCTTGCAACAAATCCAACTCCATGCTGCAGCTGCCTGTTGATTAAAGGATTTTCTTTTTCACTTTTCCCACACATTCTTCCAAAGTCTGGAAATATCTTGCTGTCTCTCTCCTCCCTCCCTGTCTCTACCTCATCAATCTCTCTCTCTTTGTTTTTCTCTCTCTTTCACTGGTGTTTCTCTTGCTCTTGTTCCTTTTCTTCCCACCCCATCTCATCTTTCATTGGCTGCTCTGTTTCCCTGTGTTTATGTCCTGCATTCAGTTTACATGTATCTGTTGTCAGTGCCCCACACTAGGAAATTAGTTTATCACAGAAAACATTGGACAGTGTTTTTCATGCCACTAGGATTAAAAGAACAGTTAGGCATTTTTGGAAATACTCTTATTTGCTTGCTTGTCGAGCTGTAGACGAGAGGATTGATACCACTCTAATATCTGTACAATAAACACAAAGCGACCGCCAGCAGCAGGTTAGCTTAGCTTAGCATAACGACTGGAAACAGGGCAGTAACTTCCTGACATATTTACCGTACAGATAGGGAGAGTGGTATCAATCTAACTCTCCGCAAGAAATCGAATAAGAATATTACCTAAAATGTCAAACTATTCCTCTATTCAGCGAGCTGCAGCACCCACAAATGAAGAGATGACAAGCATGAATGTGAAAACACATATAGATTCACATGCGGCATACAGTAATTTGACTTTCACCCAGTGTAATAAACTAAAGTAAGAGCTCAGTATTATTACCTGCACTGTTTGATCACTCTTTGTGTATCAGGATCCAAAGTTCTACCAGGCTATTTTTTATTTTTATGACAGTGATACTACATCATTAATCATTAACTAACTCTACTTCTTTAACCATACTATACCGGGCACCCAGAATTTCATTATAGTAATCACTCATCTTTAAGAGCACTTGATGAAAAGCATTAGGAGAATATATATATATATATACACACACATATCGCATTGTGTCTAAAACAACAATTAATCTCTCTAAAGAAAAGGCTCAAAGCTCAAACCCTATCCAAATCCTTTCTGTTCACGTCAGTTCAACTCCAGGACACATTTTGTTCTCAGTTCATATTAGTTTTGGTTACTAACAAAAAACACAAGGTGCATAGAGTAGACAGTGTCCAGGGTGTAAACAATAAAGTTAAGGATTGTCATGAAGGTGACCACCACCAGTTTATCCCAGGCACAGATGTGGCCACAGTTACTGGGTCTCTTACCGCTGCGGAAACCATACAGTGGCCAGATCACCATAGTTGTTATATACATCACTGCTGCCAAAATGTTATAGACGATCACTAGCTTGTCAAAGGAGAATGGAACAAAAGAGCTCAGCTGACCAAGGGTGGTCAGGATTATGAGGATGGCGAAGATGAAGCACAGGGAGTACACCGCCACGCACCACTGCAGTCCTGGGGAGCCAGAGTACTGGCTTTTCTCCAGGGACGTGAAGATGAGACAGGCGAGGAACGTCTCCAGCATCTTCATTATGCCGGGCAACGTGGAGAGGAACCCGCTGTTCTGCCCACTTGGACGAAGGCGGGTTAAGGCGACTTCGCTTGCATACACCCCGAAACACACCCAGGACACCACAGAGGCACCAATCTGGCGGGAGCAGGTGTTGCAGGTGAAAAAGGTGGGGTAGATGATGGAGGCGGCAAGGCACATGAGGCTCGCCAGCATTGCAAAGGCAGCGGTGAAGTCATCCCAGGCGAAAGGTAATTTGGTATTGACAGTGGTGAACTCCAGAATGAGAATGAGGAAGGTGAAGAAGAAGCAGAAGCACCAGGTGAACATGCACCACACCCAGTAGGGAGATGAGATGGGTCCCACTGTTGCCACCAGGCTAAAAGACATACAAGTGAGGATGGTTGCCATTGTTCGCATGATGCCCACAGGCTGGGTGAGTGACCGCAAATCCACAGGGATCATGGCTGGACAGGATGAGTCTGTTTGACTTAAAAAAAAAAGAAAGGCGTTTTGTTTCCAAAGTCAGTTGATTCTCAGTGCATCACTCAGTACAGCAAAAATCCTGTTGGAGATATCCATGTAGGCAGGAGCCCGAGCAGGTGTGTTCTTTGAAAACGAAACTCAAGGTGTGGTGGTGTATATTCAAACAGAGCATCCTGGGCTTATCTGTGCAGTTTATGGCCCGTTTCACTCCACAGATTGGATACTGGTTGGGTGTTATCATGTTCACCTCACGACGCACACATACTGGACTCTGATCCTCAGCACAAGCCCTGTTCACAAGCTAATCTCCAGCACAGTGATGTCGTGTAGGTCACATCCTAAGGAAAATTGCTCTTATCTTGTCTTTGAGTGCACTTGATTTATTGTTCCTGGATAGCACAAAAGCGTGTTAAAAAAGTTGAATGTTGAGCATTTATATCTTTAATAGAGCCTCTTTTTGAAATCTACAGTATGATGTTTTAGTGTATTTACTTTAGTGTTGTGATCATATTTCATTACATCAGTGTTTACATTGCCTGGAACCAAAATTAAAATGTATTTACTATAAAAAAACATCATTTTGCACCAAAGAGCAAAACAGTCAGTATATATAGTATATAACAACACAAGCACTTATTCTGTCTATTCACTTAAACTGTCTCTTCCTCTCCATTCTCCATTTTTCTTCCCTTCCTCCTCTTTTCTATTTGTGTTTACAAGATCATCATAATATCCACCCTTCATTTTGACTCCAGTTTGACCCCTCCAGCAGTAACGCCTGGACTGGTCAAAGGTTATGTAACTCCCAAGATTTCTCATGATTGTTACTGATACCATTAAGATAAGCCAACCAGGCTTTTATCCTGACCAATTACTCTCTTGTTTTTGTTATATTGTTAGATGGAGGCTAAAC
Source organism: Macquaria australasica (assembly GCA_005408345.1). NCBI lineage: Eukaryota > Metazoa > Chordata > Actinopteri > Centrarchiformes > Percichthyidae > Macquaria > Macquaria australasica. The sequence goes on from SEMN01000674.1 coordinate 217,207, forward strand.
ATACAAATATGTGAATCACCTGTGTACTGTGTATTTTTTCCTTTCATCATTAAATGTGGCAGCACAGAGGTGTGAATACATTTTGTTACAATAAGAGGTTTGTTTAAACCTTAAACCTTTTTAAATAATATTGTAGCCAATTTTACTTGTTAGGACTGCAACTAACAACTAACAGCCAGAATGTTTTTATTTTAGAGTAATCTGCCAATTCTTTTTTGGATTAATCAGTTAATTGTGTAATTTATATGAAAGGTCATAAAAATGCCCATCACAACTTCCCAGAGCCCAAATTAATGTCATCAAATGACTTGTTTTGTTTGACCTAAAGATACTCAACTTACAGTGATAAATAAAAAGATAAAACAGCAAATACCTTTTTACTATTTGCTTGAAAAATTGCTTAAACTAATAATTGATTATAAAAATAGTTTTCTGATTATATTTTGGTTGAGCGACTTGTCTTTTAAAAGACTCTACATCTAGCTCTACGTCATCCACATGTTTTTAACATGTGAGTTTGCAGTGGCTATTGACAGGAAATATAGATGTTTTTCTTCCTCTCTTTCTCTCTCTCTCTCTCTCTCTCTCTCTCTCAGTTTCAATTCAATTCAATATGCTTTATTGGCATGAATGTAACAAGACAATATTGCCAAATAGTCAGATAATAAAATGATAATTAAAAAAGAAAAAAAGGCACAATTAATAAAATGAAGATCTCTCTCTCTCTCTCTCTCTCTCTCTCTGTCTCTCATTGCCCATTATAAAAAAAAGGGAGAGGAGTTGTGAGATTAAAACCTATAGCTGCTGTGTGTTTCAGGGTATGCACACTTTGACACACCTTTGCAAACATCCTTTGAGGACAGGGTGGGTCCCGCTGTAACTATTTAACCATTAAACAGATTATTGATTTATGATTCATTCTTTCAGTCATGGTTGTAATTTGTTACAGAGGCGCTGAAACAACCAAATAATTGTGACATCCATGGTGATGAAAGCATGCTCAATAACCCCACACTTTTATCACATTTTATTCATATTTCACATGCCGAGGTCGACAAGAATATGCACTAAATACGTTTTCAACTGAGACTGACACGGTCATATAAGTGCTGAAGAAAAAGGGAAAGAGAAGAGTCACTGTTGTTTCATGTCCTCAGAGAATGCATCATCATGACAGATATAAGTTACTCTCACTCAGATCAAATCCACAACAAACCAGAGTGTGTTGGGGTCATCAGGAAAACAACTGTGAAATAGAATATGTTGTACAAGGGATGCTTTATCCTACTCATGCTCAATCTTTGAGTTCATGACTTCAAAGATTGCCAACAGCTGAAATATGAGGCATATAGGTTGCAACCCTATGTTCTGCTGATGAAGAAGACCAGCCTAAAAGAATAAACTGTATCCATAATGTAAGCAGCAAGGTTGAAACAGGCCATGAAAGAGATAACCACCAAATTATTCCAAGTACACAAAACCACGTGCGAACAGTAGCTCGGCCTGGGATTGTTCTGGAAGCTGTACAACGGCCAGACGACCACAGCTGTCATGTACATCAACACTGCCAACACATTGCAGGCTGTCAGGACTTTGTCAAATGGTGCGGGGAAGAGAGACAGCAGGCGGCAGATGGTAAAAATGATGACAATGAGGGCAAAAATGAAGCAAATGGAGTAGACAGCAACACACCACTGGAGCCCTGGAAACTTAGAGTACTGGTTGTAGTCCAAGCAGATGAAGATGATGCAGGCCACAAAGGCCTCCAGAACCTTGAGGAGGCCTGGGACTGTGGACAGAAATCCACTAATCTCACCAGGTTTAGCCCGGGTCAGCCCAACCTCAATGGCGTACAGGATGAAGGCCACACAGGAAGTAACAGTGGCACCAATCTGACTGCCGCAGTTAGGGCAAGTGAAGAAGATGGGATAGATGATGGATGCTGCCAACACCTGTATGAGAGAAAGGTCAATAAGTGTGGAATGATTCCTTCTTTACGAGACTCTCCACCAATTTATTTGACTTTTTTTCTTGTGCAGTACTCACAAATGGTCTGGATCCTGAGAAAATTTGAGTACCATATTGTATTAATCTTTTAGCAGCAGTAAATAGTAAGCATGCATATTTACAATGGCCTAATGTCAAAATCAGTCAAATATGGGATTATCACTGTCTGTTTCGGTGAGATGTGGCTACAACAGCTGTGGCAGTATAAAAAAGAAGAAGTCCCACATGCATAATTAAAGCTCCAATATGGGGCTGTTTAAGCTCATTAGTTTAAGATGCCATTGATGTGTTTATGGTGGAAAACACAGCTTTCGTTGTTATTTTTGCACAGCTGTGTGTTGTTATTTTTTCATAATTTTAGGGGTGCTAAATGCGGCATGAACCTAATGAAACCAGTGTTTTTGTTAACAACTACATCATTACGTTTTGTGGTGATTAAATTTGTATTGTGGATTGGGACTAAAATTATATTGTGTAATGTGATCTCTCAAAAATCCTTACTGTTTATCAAAGCTCACATGCTGTATTAGTTTAAAATGTGTGCTAATTTATTTTGGTACCTCTTCAATTTCTTTTCCTCTGCAAAATATAGACTTTAATATTCCCAACTGACTGTAATGTTCAGTAACAGTGGCTAGTCTCTAACATACTTTACCAACAACCCATGACAAAGTTATCCTGAAAATATCTGCGGACAAAGACAAAGAACAACAGAGTAAAAATGGCACCCACCATCAGAGTAGCCAACATGGCAAAAGCGGTAGTGAAGTCACCCCAGGAGATGGGCAACTTAGAGCTGAGACTGGTGAATTCCAGGAAGAGAATGAGGAAGGTGACGCAGAAGCAGAAGCACCATGTGAACATGCACCATGTCCAGAAGGAGTTAGTACTGTGGCCCACTGACGCCACCAGGCTGAAGGAGATACAGGTGAAGATCACCTCCAGTATCCGCACAATGCCCACGGGCACCGTCAGCGTCCTCAAGTCCAGCGTAACCATTGTGATTGTAATCCTGCTGTCAGTTTACTGTGGCTCTGGATAGATATTTAATTAACTAATCTCTCACCTCTTCACCAGCTTGTCTCCTCTATCCTTGTTGATTTAATATTTTTTCTAGTATTTCTTTGAATAGCTCTTTGTTTTCTTCGTTAGTCCTAGCTCCTCCTGCTGTTAGTGCTTCCTGAATGTCTATGACGGACACAGAAAGGTGATTGTGGAACCTCTGGCCGCTCCCTTGTTGCCGCCCTATTAGACCTTCTTTCTCCACTGGCCAGTAGCCAAATATTAAATACAAAAGTGCAACAGAGGTATATGGGGTGGTTATTTGAGAGGGAAGCTGTCTGTTGTTCGCTTATCAGTTGTGCGAATGAGGCTTGGTCAGTGAAGGGATTCTGTTGTTTTACAGCAGTTATGTATAGCAGGAACTGCACCTTATGACACAGAGCTCAGCCTATCAATAGTTCAAATCTGTAAATGTGTTACAGGAGGCTTAAGAAGAATATTTGTCTTTCACTGGATAAAAGGTATGGTGTGAGATACTGCAAAGGAAACAAGAGCCAAGTTTTGGGTTTTAAGACACGGACTAATATACTAAAGGTGATAAATTACTGTTCCAAATTAAAAACCAGTCTACTGCCAACTGTTACAGACTGCCAACTGCTAACACACACATGCGCGCGCGCACACACACACACACACACACACACACACACACACACACACACACACACACACACACACACACACACACACACACACACACCTTTAACAACTTCATCTGAAAGTCATCTAAAACTTTCCTCTTGTCAAACTTTGAAGAATGAGCTATTTAACTTTTAAATGTGAAATAAATCCATTAAAGGAGTTTCAAAATCAGGCTCTTATCTCAGACAGAATAACTGGCTTGTGTTGTGTACATTTACAATGAAGACATGTAGATTAAACAAGACCTATTTAACTGCTGACAATAATATTGACAGACTTAAGTGAACCTGGAGGAAAGAGAGCATGTTTTCTGATACATTTTTGTGTGCTTGTATGCATGTGTGCCTGCACTGAGTGGAGTATGGCTGTTTAATGCTTTCACCATTTCAGAAGAACTCAGAAAATATAATAAATGTCTTCCGATGTGCTTCACTTTCCAACACTCTAAATGGGAGTGGATGTAATATTTTTATATGAAGATCATCTCAGTGTGGACTGAATATCTTTAGATATACCAGCGGGGTAGCCCTCCCCATCCACCCACCCTACAAACACTGAGGACCCATCCAAAGGCAAAACTACCTTCAACACTACTTCTGAGACTTCCTGTGTTAGTACAGTACTGTTTCTATATATCATCCTGTACAGTACAAAACACAGGCTGCTTTTGTGACTAAATGACTTTGAACAAACACAGCTTATAACAGCTAGCCTATAGTTAATGTTTGTTAAAATTAGAACAATAGCAAACACTATATTTAAGATAATTTCTTATCATACTGATAATATATGCTTTTTAGGCATGGCACTGCAACCACAAAGGGAAAGATAAGTTACTTCCATTGTCATTATTAAGAGACTGCTGCATTCCTTACAGTCGCACTGAATAGCATGCACAGGCATGAAACTGAGACCTGAACCTGGCCCATGAACCTGAGGCTGATGGGAATGTCATTAGTTTTGCAGGTTTGCAGGTCATAAGCTGATGCCTTGACCTGATGATGGGGCTAGATGAAAAGTCAGGGAACCTGGGAACCATGAATTTTTGTAAAAAATTTCATCTTTATCCAACTAATAGTTGTTGAGATATTTTATCTGGGCCAAAGTGGTGGACTGACAGGCAGACAGACTGACATTAATCCCAAGAGCTATGCTGCTAGCATGGCTAAAATAGGGAGCTGCCAGAATTCACATTCAGCCTACACAGAATTAGGTAATGGCTACCCACCAGCACAAATAACCACCAATAAGCCATTGCTCTTACGTGGTTAGTGTCAATAACACTACACAAATTGGAGCAAAGTGTCAGCTTGTGACATTATAGCATCTAACACTCAACTTTACCTTTTTCCAACTGTGGCCAGATGAACGTTTCTGGTAACCTCAAAACGTTTTTCCTAGTTGATCTTTAGAAGTCATATTCAAGGACGGATCTATGTATATACAGGAACTGTCACTGGCCATACAAGGTCACAATATTCCCACAATGAACATGCTGTCTTCAAATCATTGGGGAAGGCTAAATTCCCAGCTGAAATTTACAGTTCAGTCATATTTCAGAACAGAGCTATAGAAGCATAATCATGGGTCAGACAAGGTCAAAATGTTCCCACAATGAAAAAGGCTTCCTCAAATCATTTGGGATTTTGAGAGGCACCCTTCAGCAAGTTTTTGTTTATGAGGGCAGCAGAGCAGTAATGGGTAATTCTTAAAGTGTGTTCACACTTCAGGTCCATTGGATTTTTTTTCATGCTGTCTTTATTTCCTTAAACCAGTTGATGGTGTTGGTGCACAGCTATGCAGCAATTTAAATACACTTCCAATAAAGCTTGAAGACAGCAGTTGGCCTTTGCTACCACAAGTTCATATGACCTTACAAACAGTAACACAGTCCCCTTACTTGCTGCATATTGAGTCACACAGCTGTTGCTTTTGAGGTCGCAAAACAGGATGAGAAGCTATGCAGCAAAAAAAAAGCATCAAACAGACTTTTGCTCAGAAAGTCTTTGAAATGGTCTCTCTCTCTCTCTCTCTCTTGCACACACACACACAGATACACACACACACAAACTGAAACACTCACATGCACATCATGCTACCTCTCATCCAAGTTTTACTGTGTTCTTGTTGGATCCTGTGCTACGCTCTTAAGAGTGTTTACAAAAAGGGTTTGCCTACCCACATCATTAACTGAACTTTCCATGTTTAAAGAGTGGTGTAATACAATAATACTGTTAAACATGAAGAGGACTTCTTGATGTTTCTGTAAAAGCAGAAGTGGGGCTAGTCAAGGACAGAATCGTCAAATATCCAGTCGGGACTTAAGGGGTAAAGGTTTGGTAAAGTTAAAAAGGCTCAAGGAGAACTTTGGGTTTGGCAGCTTCTGGCAGTCTGTGTACGGCACTATTTTCTCTGCTCTCTTGCTCCCTCTGTGGATCACAGTATAAAATCTCAGCTGTGTGGAGGTTGATGTTAAATGATGTTGATGTTATTGCTCTGCTGACAGATGTGAATCTGAAAAGGCTAAGCAAATGTCTGGCCCCATAAGCCACAATTGTGAAATGATAGTCCACATCATTTAAACTGTCTGCTGTTGCTGTTAATGACATTTTGTAACCATTTACACCTTGATAGATTTTACAGATTTCTCAATAGAAAAAAATGCTGACACTGTGGATGATGTTATTTTACATTAACCATTAACACCATCCAGTTTGTTTGCAGAACTGAGGTCAACATGTCGTGATTTGTATATTAACAAGAAAAGATTTTCAAACTAACAAAAACTGGACTGGAAAAAGGCTGAATTTTGATTGATGATCCTGCTATTCAGCCCTCCCCCTTGCCTCTGTACCGCCTTTGTCCCTTCTCCGCACTCCCAACTTATCTTGCACACTCAGAACAACACTCGTATGGAAGGTACACTGTGAAAAGAAACTGGAATGAAAGATTGAAGACACAGAGAAATAAATAACAAGATGGAGAGAGGCAGAGTGTCCATCAGGGTGGGTGGCGGACAGAAGAGGAGAGGAGGCGATGATGCTTTTAAAACATTATTTGTCTGGTTTCCAAAAGAAAGCTCACTGAAAAGACAGAGAGGAGAGAGTAAATCCTTGAAGACATATCCCACATAAAACAACAGTGAATGGAGCCTTGAGACGGGAGCTCGATACATGAGTGTGTCAGCAGAGTCCGGGATGAAAGTATACCGCGCGTGTGTGTGTGTGGGTGTGGGTGTGGGTGTGAGAGTAGCAGCAGGTCTCGGCACGCTGGGAATGACAAAATGACAGAGGAGTGTTGTGTTTTCTACTTTGTTAATTTCTTTTATGAATTGATGCTGCAAGAACACAAGTTCTTGTGTGGAATTTTAGCACCAAGAGTTGCAATAAAGTAGGAAAACATCTGCCTCTTAATGCTTCAGTAACCATAGTACCTAAGGCATTCACAAAAAAATGTGCCTGTAAATGATCCAGAAAAAAAAAATATGATTAAGAAAGACCTGTCAGCATGTCTGAAATCTTGGATGCAGGTGTGTTCTGGTATTCTCCCTGCTGAAGTGTCCCTAAACTGACCCTACTTTTTGCTCTCCCTGTGTAGAAGGGAAGGAAAACTAACGTCAAATGTTATAATGTTGCAGTTATGCTGACCTCTAGTGGTCATATAAGAAGAATAGAGAATTATTGTCTCTGGATTTGAAGGCAGAAAAAGCATCTTCCCATGTCCGTCTGTAATTATCAGCGTGGCTGTGCATTCCAGATGTGATGGATAATGTTCTTGTGATAGTCCTGTGACCACTCAGTATTCTCAGCCCCGTCCTGACAGTCATCAGGGCTTCATGTGTCAAAGTCATGTGTTTAGAGGTGGATCATTCACGTTCACTTAGTGTGTGGGAGAGAATGTCTTTATAAGCATGTACTGACAAGTATTTAGTATTGCTAAAGAGTTTGGTACGTTTCCTTAAAACACACCAGTGAGCAATGAGATGTAGGATCGTATCCAAGAAGTCCTAACTGACAAAAAATGAGCTCCAGAGAAGTCCTGCTCGGACTGAACCATTCACATATTGTTCTCCTCTGCATTCATTGATTATTAAAGTGTTATTTGTCTAAATGTTTGATTTACTTTTTCCCATTCTGATACTGTAAACTTCTTTTATTCCACTGCTCCTGCTTGAGGCCATTTTTCTTTATATGATTCATACTGCAACACCATGAATGTGCTAAGTGAAATGATTCAATAAGCTTTATACGAATGGAAAGCAACATTTTCTGGAATGTGAAATTTAGGCTGTGTACTTTTACTGAATGTTGTAATTTGCAGAACAAGCAATGTGTGCAGCGAAACAATACAACTTCCCATTGACACAAAAAGTTTTTAGGTCACCATTAAAGGCCGGTACCTATTGTACACCCACACAGGTCAGAACTCTTTTTGGGTTTGTGAGAGGTGCACAAACTGTTTTATTGTTATTAACAACAACAACAAAAAAACTCAACATCTGAGAATTAATACTGGACTAAATTTGTAAGGTGGTCGGAAACACATTTTGCTCCCTGTCTGCAAGACGTCTGCAACTGTAACTATAACAACTTAAGGCAAAGATATATCAGAGCTGTGTGTTTGTCAGTTATTCTGGAGTTCTTCTGCTGCCCTAGTGGTCCAAACAAACAAACAAATTAATTAATTAATTAAAGTGCAAAACAGCGACAGCCAAAAGAGAGCCACTCCGTTAAGCAGTTTATTTAAAATGTGCTATTCTGGAAATGAAGTGGTGTCACCCTGCAGAAGATGGGAGGTATAGACATAGACAATTGATTAATAAGACATAACATTCACCAGTCCATTACAGCCACCTGATATGCCACCTAAAAGAAGCTGTGTTGGTGTTACTCCAACTGAAGGAACATGTGACAGTCTGATACACTCCTAATGAAGCATACCACTTGCTTGGTTGCTGTTATCTTTAGCTACTGCATGTTGGTTCACTAACTCTCCCACACTATCATAAAAAACCATGACATTCGGATTGTATGCACGATCTTCTACAGCCAGGATGGCAAGCGCTCAAAAACAAAGTTGTGGTTTGTCTTTTTTGTTTTTTTCAACCACACACACACACACACACACACACACACATGCACATGCTTCTCATTAAGTGAGTCAGACTGAGAGTAAGTTAGACTACAGGAAACCAGAAGGAGGGGCTGACAGGAAAAAGCATGAATAGATGTTGTGGCAGTGATAGGTTGGCTAACATTCTTGTCTTACAAAATACTTTATGCAAATCTCTCTTTCTCTCTCTCTCTCTCTCTCTCTCTCTCTCTCTCTCTATATATATATATATATATATATATATATATATATATGTGTGTGTGTGTGTGTGTGTGTGTGTGTCAATGATACAAGGCATTATATAGGTCAACAAAGAACACTTTGTTCTTAGCAAACATGCATCTCTCTCCTTTTCTTTTTGTTGAGTTCTGTATTCATTACTCTTATTACCATAGTGGCCATTATTTGAACAACATTTGAACAAACACTGTAATATTATTCTGTTCATTTCCTTCAGACCCACCCAGTCACATGGAACAATGGGAGGAGGATGGGGGAGGGGGCATCATAAAGTTGGAGAACTACAGTTACTCCATTACGTCGTACTAAAGGAAGTATAGACAATTCTTCCTCTATTAGGCCTAGATTTACCATCGTCTGGGTAGTGTGTATTCTAATCTCGCCCCTGTACTGTCCTCACTATCTCTTCCGTCTGTGCTTTCTTGGTTTTACTGCGTTTCTTCCAGCCTCACTCAGGACCACACAGCTCGAGGAGAGAGGCTGCTTAACTCTCTCTTTTCTTCTTTAAAGGAACATCACAGGTAGGTAAATCTCATTTTAAACATTTGTAGTTATATAATAATCAGCTGCTGTTGCCATTGTGTTAAAGTATACCTAGGCCTGTATAACAAAAAATATGGACATAGTAATTTTTCTCTGTCGGAAATGTTTAGACACAGGAAGTCTTTCAGGGACTGACTGGACCTATTGACTATTAGCAACAGACTGAACAGCACACATTGTGGCACTACATTCTTCTATATTATAAAAATACAGCACTCATCCACTGATTTAGTTCATGACAAAACTAAGTATGACACTGCTGAAAGAGGCTCTTTAAGGATCCGGACAGGTACAGGGCAACATTATCAGAACAAAGCTCTTTTAATGAGCTCTATTGCCCCATGCCTCTCCCACTAAGAAAATGACCAATATGGTATATAGCTGCTGTTTATTGCTTCCGGCTTCCTTGGAACAAGAGCTACTGTAGTAATACTACAGTTAGACATTTCTTTAAAGTTACACTCAGTTTTCTTTAGTGGTGGAAAGTACGTACATTTGCTCAAGGGCTTGAGTACAGGGTACTTGAGGTACTTGTAATTTACTTGAAAATTTCCATTTTACGCCACTTTATACTTCTACTTCACTAGATTTCAGTGGTAAATATTGTACAGTTTACTCCACTACATTTATGTGACAACTTTATTAATAATTATTTTACAGATCAATATTTTACATACAAAACATCTGATTGTCCTGTGACATATGATGCACTGTTATAGATGAAACTACTACTAACACTAAATGAGAGTTAAAATTAGCTACATCTTATTAACTACAACTAACTACAACAGTAAAATGCTGCTTATTCATTGATGCAACAGCAATAACAGTATCATATTATCATATATAATATATAACATAATGTAACACTCACCATTTTTATACATTGAGTACTTTTACTTTTTAATAGATTTTGCTAATAATACTTTACTATGTGCAGTAATATGGTACTTTTACTTAAGTATCATTTTCAATGTAGGACTTCTTGTAATGGAGTATTTTTACTTTTACTTCAGGCAGTTAAAATTTCTATTTTCATAAAAACAATGTATCAAATGATAATGTGAAAACAATGTGGCCATGTGAAAGGGGTCGTGATGAACCTACAGAAAATGATCACCTGAATCTGCAGCTATCTTCAGCTGTACGGAGCTTCAGAGTGAGTTTCAGCTCCTTGTTTAGCTGTCTGGCCTGCAACTTTACTGTTTTGGTTCACTCTCACTTCTCTCATAGCATCGTTTTTGGCTACAGAAGGCAGCTGTTTTCAGCAAAAAAAGCTCTAAAAACCCACTGTACACTACCTGCTCATCACCAAACAGCAGACAGACACACTAGCTGGTGGACATAGTGGAGCATTTAGTAGCTAAAGAGCCAGATATTTCCCTCAGGAGTTTGTAGACACCAAAAACAGAACTAAAAGAGAAGGAATATACTTACATTCATCAAGTGACCAGAAGCATGACTCCAAATGAATCATAATGCTGCTCTGTAATTGGATGTGTAAATAAGAAACTGTTTAATAACAAGTCAGCCATATCAACTTAAAAGGTGATGATATGTCAATGCTTTGTTTACAATTTGTTTCCGCTGCCCCAGTAAAGGATCTGAATAGTTCCTCCACCACTGGTTTCTCAGAGTGTTATTCTGACTGAGCTAGCAAAAAGTTATGTTTTGGCATGGTTGCACTCACAAAAGACCTGTCATTTCACACATGCTGCTGTGCTACACAAAAAAGGTTTTATGGTCATTGCTGTCAGCAATGTCCCATGTCACATTAATTTGGCTATAATAGCTAATGAATGCTCACAGGTGTGTGGATTTCAAAGAGGATGTGAAACATGTGGTTAAAGAGTGTAGATCCTCTGAAAATATCAGTCAAGCTATACAATTCTTCACTTACACCTGCTAGTGTGTATGAGTTCAGTCAATAAATCTGAGCTGAGCTCAATAAACCAGTGTAATCTGATACTTAATTTCTTAAAACATTTTGTAGATATTAATCACTGGAAATGTTCACGAGGTGTTACTGTTAGCTTCTAAACTCTCTTTTGCCTACATCTGCATTTGATAAAATCTTTCTTTTTCTCTGACTGCATAGTATGCATCACCATGGATACAAATACAACATTTACTTTGGCTCCAGTTTGTATTTAATAAAGCATACACTTTCAGTAGCTTCTCCACATAGTTATCACTATGTAGTGAAATAGCACAAGTGTTCATATACTATTTGTATTTGTTGTGGCAGCAATATATTACATTGGAGAAATGGATACCAAAACCAGTGTTGATCATTTATATACAGTAGAGTACATAGCGTAAAGCCAACCAAAATAGATGAAGGGGCCTTCATGCTTTCAAGGGGGATGTTGGCAGACGTTTTAAGCTAAAACCCCAAAACATTTTCACAACCTATAAGATTGTGTCAAACATACATTGTTACTGAGTTTAAAACAATGCTGTTTTTCATAGCTCCAGAAAAGGTCAAATCAATGTCTTTACTAAGTTTATACTTTTACTTATTAACTTGAAAGCCAGTTGATCAACTTAAAAAAATGAATAATGCACATTTCTCATATTCAGTAAAGCTTTCTGAAGATGGAAAAGGGATACCCACCACAGGAATCAGCTCCACCATACCCTGGGCCACCTATGAACTATGACGGTGCTGTGCCTCCGCCAGGGATGTACCCTCAGCCAGGGATGTACCCTCAGCCAGGGATGTACCCTCAGCCAGGGATGTACCCTCAGCCAGGTTTCTCCCCTGCGGCACCTCCACCTGCTGCATACCAAGGAGGTCTGTGTCTGTGGCCACTGCCTGGGTTAAAAGATGATACTGTTACTTTTGAGATGTCATTGTAGTCATTGTAACCTTAATTGAGATTAATTCTTCTGAAGCCTAACAACATTATATCACACCTTTTTCTGTGAAAAGATTCTTAAGTCATGGCTGTAATAAATACAGTATATGCACATAACCACCCATTGAGGCAAAGAATGTTGAAATACAATATCCGATCGAAATCCACAAACCGTTATTAGTTATTTTATGCAAAGGCAAGTATGTTAAGTGATTTATGGAAATATCTGTCATGAGCCATCCTTTCCTGCTTTGGTAAACTGTGTTTCATCTGCCAGGTGCTCCTTTTGCTCCGGCCACGGCTGCACCTGCCACAACAGGTGAGGCAATGCACCTGACCCACAACAATGCTGTCCCATGTAAAACACAATAGAGATGCATGCATCGTTGTACCATTTCTCCGAACATGTGCATGCACACACAAAGAGTACTGCACGTATAGTACACACATCTGTGAACGGATGTTTCCGTTCCAGTTTGTGAAATGATAAGAACTGCCTCTGCACAGTGCCACAAAGTCAGTGGGTGCCCTCAGTCTCCTACCAAAGTGATCTGAAGAATAGCCCATTTGTGGCCTCTGCTCATTACAAAAAGCTTTTGTTCACTGTTTGTTCTGGTGGTGTTCACTCACATTTGTTGTAAGGGTTCCTATCACAGGTAAATATAGGTATATATATATATATATATATATAAAAGAGTCCACAAGTGAAAAATGTACATCACATTAGTACAGCTCGTGTGAACTGTTGGCTTCTCACATGAAGGTTGTGATGTAATTCTCACATTTATCACATTGATATCAGTGTTAAGGTATTTTTTGTGTTGCTGTCTGTCAGTCAATGACAGTTTCACACGACATAAGAAGAACAATCTGAGCTGTCCTACTATAAAACCCTCTATGTTTTGATGGCTTAAGAACTTAAACTACTGAAAGGGACCACAGAAAGACAGACAGAGGACTATCCCCTCATCAAATTACAGTTGTTGTACCATTGGCAGCCTCTGCTGGCCTTGTTGAGTCAGTGCAGTTGGTACATTTTATCCTCAAATCTTGCCAGCCCAAAGTGGAAAGTCTACAGTTACAACAGCAATTCTGACTAGTTGGCCACAAAAGTTACACATATTATTAAATTACAATTTAACTGTGTAATTGTGTCTGCATGTATCCACCAGAGGTCAGCATTTATCCTTATCATAGAATCTGATGTAATGGTGCACAATCCTGAGTGTCACTGCCAGCCTGATCAGCCAATGTTCTTTTACAAAGTGTCAAATTTAGGATCATATCATAGATACTGATATCAGTTATTAGATGCTGCAGTAACAAATGGGGCACTGCACTCATTTTAATCTTGTATAAGTAAGTAAGTAAAGCTTTATTTATATAGCACTTTTTAAACACAGTTACAAAGTGCCTTACACACACATACGAAAAATCAAAATGAATAAATACATAAAGGAAAAGTAAACTTCAATTAAAACAGCAGAAAAAGAGGGGGAGATTTATAAAAAGCCTTGCCTATAAAGATGGGTTTTTAGAAGCCACTTAAAACTGTGCAAAGATTCAGCAAAGTGAATATAGATACAAAAGAATATGGAGACAAATCCTTTATTTTATGTGTTGTGCATTTCTCATCCTCAGTGACTCACATGATAGTGACACCTGCACTACATGACGTCCCAGGACAAACTGTGTGTCCCCACTGCCAGAAGACAGTGATCACCAGAACAAACCACTCAGCAGGCCTGATGACCTGGGCCATCTGTGGTGGCCTCGCCATCTTTGGGTAAAAACAACCTTTTGGGTGCACGTCTGGTAGTTTCTATCTTATGGAAAAAATAAAGAGAGAAATTTGAAACTATAAATTTGAAACTATGGAGGAAAAAGTACAAATCCTGTTTTACAAACTATTATTACTTTAGGAACAAATCTGGAACGTTATAATTGACTTTGTTTCCTCCTACAGGTGTTTTCTTTGCTGTTGTATCCCGTTCTGCATTGATTCCTGTCAAGATGTAGAGCACCGCTGTCCATCCTGCCACAACGCCATCTACATATACAAGCGGATGTGAAACTATCTGGACTTTGAATGGGGGAAAAGAACTCAGCGCTTATCTGTGGCCTATTAATAACCTTACTTGCTCTACATCATACAACATTTTGATACTGATCAAAATGCACTTATTCCAATCCTATACTGATTGGTCACTTGGAGACTCTTTTCTTCTGCTACAATATGAATTCAAATGATATACTGTATTTAATGAGGGATCATACTGTGGGGGGATGATATTTAGCTTTCATTTGTTACTTATTACACCTATAAACCAAAGATCATGGCAATAAAAGAATAACCATATTTCACAATCTGTTTTAATTGAACTTGACCTGTCCTACAGCTCCTCAAGACGCAAGCCAAGTTTCTATGTCTTGCTTACCAACTGCTGAGTAAAGTGAAGGGGGTTAGCCTCGAAGTTACGGTTAACACTGTGCACCATGAGAGAGTAGAAAAAATGTGTTTCAGTGCCACCTGTTCTTGGATTTGCACCAAATCTAGTATGGTAGATGTGGATTATTTCACAGATTGGAGCGCCCAATTTGGTGTCTATTAAATTAACTATTGATGTGATATATTGTATTTCCAAAAATGTAATGGTAAAGATATAGTGCTTTTAAGGTTTTTGCCGCTCATTCAAGCACCAATGGCTGCGAGCTACCATGCAGGGTGCTGGCCAACCATCAGGAGCAATTTGGGGTTCGACATGTGGACAGGAGAAGCTGGGGATCAAACTACCAACCTTGTGATCAGTGGACAACTCCCTCTGGCTCCTGAGCCACAGCCATCCCAAATATGGTATATAAAGTCTGAAAAATACCAATTGCTAACTTGGTTCCATAGATTCTTTCCAAACCAACTGGAAGTGTCAGAGTCAAATAACCAGAGCGAAACTGAGTCTGTGTGGACCTACTGAAGGTAGGTTTTGCATTGTGACGACCCTCCTATCCTTCTACTCTGCTTGGTTTGGTTGTGTTTTTGTTTGAACCTTGAGCCAGTTCATGGCAGCATATATCAGTGTATTTGCGATGTATACTTAGTGAGTTATTAACCAAAACATGTTTGCCTTTAATATATCACCCCCTTGGCCCATGCAGTTGTGCCGACCTGCTTCAAGACCACCTCCATCGTACCAGTACCAAAACACTCCACTCCAACATGTCTCAACGACTACCGCCCAGTAGCACTCACCCCCATCATCACAAAGTGTTTAGAGCAGCTGGTTCTGGCACATCTCAAATCCTGTCTTCCCCCCACCCTGGACCCCCACCAATTTGCCTACCGCGTGAATAGGAGCACAGAAGATGCAGTCTCCATAGTGCTGCACTCTGTCCTCTCACACCTGGACAATGTCAACACATACGCCAGAATGCTGTTCATAGACTTCAGTTCAGCATTTAACACTGTCATCCTCTCCAAACTAATCACCAAACTGACAGATCTGGGCATCAGTGCTCCTATTTGCAACTGGTTGTTGGACTTTCTGACCAACAGGCCTCAACGCGTTCGGTCAGACCACCACTGCTCCTCCACCCTCACCCTAAACCCTCCCCCTAACACACACACACACACACACACTTACCAACCCCCTTGGACCGAACTGAATTGACTTGAATTGACATCACTGCACTATTAAGTACTCTTTTTTTTAATCTGCTTGCACTAATAATACCATTGCACTACTGTACATTCAAACCGCACATTCTGCACTTTATGTATACTTTCTGTATATACTGTAAATACTCATATACCCTGTATATTTATATTCATTATGTTATTTTACTGTTTATGCACTTCTGGTTAGATGCTATCTGCATTTCGTTGCCTTGTACCTGTGACATGTGCAATGACAATAAAGTTGAATCTAATCTAATCTAATCTAATCTAATCTTATGTAATCTTATTTTGAGTCTGGCCAACCTTACCCTGCAAATTTCACCTTTGCACCTTTGACAGTATAATCTAAAAACATAAATCACCACTCGACTGGGTCTTCAAGTGAGTTCATTTTTCACGTGACAGCTACATTTAATTTTTCTGAACGAGATTTAAGGAACTAAGTCACTAAAATGACCCGGTTATCCCATCACTACTGTCAATAAACTGGAGATTGATAGGCTGTCAATATTAGTGGAGTAAGTCAAAATTAGAAGTATTAAAATTGTCTGGCCTAGAAAATGTCTTGTAAGTCACATGGTTGGCTGATAGCTGTAACTGATAAAAGAAAGTGAAAGCAGGAGGAGAACCTAAAAACGCTTTCTCTCTCTCAGCGTCACTGTGTCACTCTGTCCAGAGCCACATAAGAAAAGGTAAGGACTTTCTCCTCAGATATGGTAGTAAAATATGCTATTGTGATTGTGAAGCCAAAATGCCATTTGTTTATTTTGGTGTAATTGATTTGATTCAATGACTGAATGAAACCAAATCATTTCAATTTAAAAGTAAATCCTCTAAACAAAGTAAATTCTCCTGTACATTTTAGTCATTTTAGTGTAGTGTGGTTACTCTTATGGTGTTATTATTCTATTCTTGAAGTTTTAAATGTTCTGTAGAACTAGTGCCAGAAAATGAAAAGAATGGAAACTTAATCTCTTCCTGTTCTGTGAATATGGTGAAAACTACTGAAATGCAAAGGTCACTTTTGGTGTCTTTGCTAGGTTGCGTCTCGTGGTTGTAAATAGAATTAGCTCCACCTCAAACAACTACAACACTAAAATGCTTATTTCAATCTAATAATGTCTTCCACCACTGGGGTAAATTCATGCACATTTAATCATGTAAATGTCTTACTTTACAGCTATGGGAGGTAAGTCACACTTTCACTTTCTCATAAGATGTTCCAAATATTGCAAAAAATAGTCTAATTTTAACAATGATAACATTCACAGAAAATATTGTATGATGTTGATGAAGTTTTAATATACAGCTTCGTCTCATATGTAATCTAATATGTAATATGTAATGTCAACATATGTAATTTGTCCCTCAGGGCTTTTTAGTCAGCCATGGAGGACTATGCCAAAGTGAGTATGAGTAAACATGAAGTCAGTGTGGTGCCGTTGTTCCCTTGGTGTGTGGCTCTGCTCCTTAACACGACTCAAATGGTTTGTTGTTGTGTTGGCCGGTTGGTTTGGGTGACAACATAGCATCATTAACAATGAGCCCATTCCGCATTCAATAATAAAAGTCCAGTATTTTACAGTATAACAGTATTTTAATCTGATGTTTTTTCTTCAATAAACAGGAACAAGCAGGAAAGTCTTGATTTTGTGAAATCTTACCAACCTCGTAACAAGAAAGTCAAACATCTCAGAGTTCTGCTTTATGGACCAGTTGGTGCTGGCAAGTCCAGTTTCTTCAACTCTGTTGAAAGTGTTTTACAAGGCAAAGTTACTGTTCGAGCTCCGACAGATGCAATCTCTGGGATCAGCTTTACCAAAAAAGTATGAATAATTGTTTATTGTGGTGATTCTAAGCAAAGTGATCCATAATTCTTTAAAAATTTCATGCAGTTTAAAACATTTGTAGAAGTAAAAGTGGGTAAAATAGCATTTAGGATTACTGACCACATTAATGCATTTCCTACGATAATTACAGTTAATTTATCCAATTATTAGCTGTAATGCAATTTCTACCATAACAAAATACTTTTTTTGTGCATTTTTCCCCCAAATGTTGCTTATGTGTTTTAAGTAAAGAAAATTGACATTAAGAGTATACAAATTGAATGTACAAATTATATTCAATACAAGATATAATAAATGAAATGCATGCAGAAACATAAAATCCTAGCTGTCACGGGGTGTGCAAGAGACAGCAAGAGAACAAGCTGAAAGGGAAACAAAATAAACACTGGAAAAACAAACACATTGGAGGCTCAGCTGGGGGAACTTTATCACAGCCATACAACATTATTTTAACAAACAATGTTTAACAATGCCATTTAACTTGGCAGACTTGTTGGTCTGGCACAGTGGGAACAGAGGTTGTAGTCATTACTGTTGTAATAAACATCAGAGATTTAATTTAGACACAAAACCATAGTAATATTGGACATTCACAAACCATTCCAACATATCAAATTATGAAATACATATCAACAATATTTCTGAAATTTAAGGCAGATTTTGGAAGGAAACCGTCTATGAGTCTCTTGGTTATATGGCCGAGGCCTGGAACCAAGAAATGCTTTGATAACACACTCTAACGGAAGAGGGATCTTTCAGATGGAGTCCTGTTTGTCTTATCACATGTTGGTTCCTGTCTCACACACTTGCATCCTGTGGGACAAGCACTTCGCTTCTTTTCCTTCTTGCAAATAAGTTTATTTCTCAAAACTATTCCATTCAGAAATTGTACCTTTTGCGGTGGATACAGTTTTTAGTAAGAACATTATAGATGAGAAACCAACATTTTCTCAATGTGGGTTCCCTTGCTGAATAAAATGAAGCAAATGTAGATATTTGTGTTGCTTTAAGAATTGCATATTTATCTGGGATTTGCTAAAATGATGCAAATAATTGCACCTTTTACTTTACAGTACACAACTTACAAAATCCACAAAGATACAGAGGGCTTTCATTCTTTAATTTTCAATGACATCATGGGCTTTGAGCAAAGCACAGACAATGGAGTTCCTGTGGAAGACATCAAACTGGCCCTGAGGGGACAGGTGACAGACGGTTACCAGGTATAATCATTTGAGTGTTTGTGTGTGTTCTTGTAGTTTAACAAATGTGATGAATGTATTTCCTTCCTCATAACACAAATTAGCGAAATTGATTTCATAAAAGTTTGAATCCTGCATTGCTCACAAACATGTTTAATACTGCAGCAAGCAGTCTTCTTCATTCTTCTTCATTACCACCACCTGTAGATCAGTAGAATAGTGTGAAACCACTGGCAGGAAAGTCACATCCTTGTGTGCACGAGACAAAACGTACCTTTAAGTTATCCTAATTTATTTTTTACTACTTTGCACTTTAAACACATTTTCACTTACAATACATTGCATTGTTCATAAAATATTATTTGACTGTATTTTATTGTTTTCTAGTTCAGACCTGGACAGCAGCTGAAGGAGGGTGAGCAAGGTTACAACTCATCACCCACTCTGGATGACAGAGTTCACGTTCTGGTTTGTGTCGTTCCTGCCGGCTCGGTAGCTTTACTAAATGAAGAAGTTGTGAAGAAGATGAGAGAAGTCAGACTAGCAGCCAGTGACATGGGTAAAATCTGACATCATATTACTCTGTGGACTAATGGTGCCTTGTTGGGTTTTATGATTCAAAATACCAGCAAAACAAATGCTTAAAATATTGATTAGGTTTTTGTATCGGCAGGGATTCCCCAACTGGCTATTCTCACCAAAGTTGATGAAGCCTCTCCTGAGGTTAAAGAAAATATAAAGAAGGTCTATGAGAACAATTACCTGAAGGAACAGGTAAGTTTCTATTGGTGATTTTTTAAAATTATTTTTAGATTTAAAATTTTGTAATGTAGTTTAAGTTTAATTTTCAGTATTTCAGCATCAAAATCTCCTTTGGTCACCACTTCGCAATTACTGATCAACTGAAATGCTCTTACTTTAAACCTTAGGTCGACAAATTCAGCCTGCTGCTGGGTATTTCACAGAACTGCATCTTTCTTGTCAAGAATTACAATTCTGAAATCGACATCAATGATGACATTAATGCGCCGATACTGACCGCACTGAGACAGGTGATTAACTATGGAGAAGACTTCCTCAACAACCTGTAGATCCTACATACCACTGAGGCAAACCCTGCTTTTTTTATAGCATGAATAAAGTCAGTTTGCAAATGGGAATGTGCATGGTAATGACATAAAGTGGCAATATCGCTTTTAACAATTCCAAGGATGTGGGCATGAAAAAAATAATTTTAATCAGTGATCTGTATGGTACTTTTTAGGGATAATTACTGTGTAATAGATGTAGATGTACCTTATTGTTATTTTACTGTGATGAATAAAGTATGAATATGCTGTATACAACCTGGATGTGCAAATAAAATACTTGTTAATGCGGAAAATCAAAGTGTACAAGATTAAGTAAATAAGAAATAAACATCATCATACGAATTAATACACAATATGTACAATTATACAACTATGAAATTGAGAAATAATCCACCAGACTTTTATATTGTTAAACTGTTATTATAAAATGCTTTTTCATCCTTCTTTTTTCACCATAACAGTTTATTGCAGGCAACTGTAATCCCAGCAGATTTTATTTCAAAAAGTTATTTTCCAAAGTGTGTTTTTATTTCACAATATTGATATTCCCCAATAACAGTTTTATTTCCTACTGCCACTTTTCATCACAAAGTCTTTGTGTGTTATGTGTTAGCTGTGTTAGCCTCTAAACTCTCTTTTGCCCTCATCATCATCAGATAAAAGGTTTTCCAAGGTAAACAAAAAACACATCTCTTATGTGTCAAATAAAGTTGAAAAAATATTGGTATTTTACGGAGAGTAAGACATATCTTGTCTTGGTCTCAAATACACTGTTATCACACCAGATCAGTTGATCTTCTATATAGTCAGTTTTACAGAACTAGCCATATCCTGTTTGGAAATTGTACTTTTCTTTTTAGAAATTTAAAAAAAATATTTATGTCTGTTTGTAAATCTGTGGCACGCATGTACAGCTGTTTTTGATTTTAATGTTAGGTGGGTTACTTTTATAAGCCCCTAAGGGGTTTTTTTCATCCCACCTGTGCATTTTCTTATTTTACTGTATATTTCTTTTCTAATGTTTTATCTTATTATATGCACAAATAAAGACATAAAAGCATACACCTCAGTTTTCCCTGTAGCTTTCAATCATAAAATGACACAATAATACACGTAATGTAATTGTTGTGACAGCTATACATTAGACTGGGGAAATGCAATAACTATGCAAGTGAAAAAAATACATTTGTCATTTATATTCAGTGGATTACCCCGTTGGATTTAAAGCGGATGTCATCTCTCCAGTGAAACCCATATTTCTCCACTTTTTTTTCAGATAAGATAATGGATCATGCACTCCTTTAGTGGTGATACATTTTCATACAACTCCTCCTGATACCTCCCGATATCCTGACTTTTTGTTGCATGCTCTCAGTTTGTAATGCAGGCTTTCTGTTAAGAAAATCTGTAGTCTCAAAGTGCAAGCCAACATAACCCCCAACATTATCAACAGGAATTTTAGCTAACTGATCTTCATGTGTAAAAAGATTGCCCCTTTAAAACAATGTTTTTTTTAAACTTCTAGAAAACACAAACATTTTGGATATGCATGGTTTTCCTTGGACTGCGACAATATTAAGATGCTGCCCTCTCGTTGCTGTTTGCAATTATATTGTTCACTAAAACTTAATACTACTTTATCACTTGAATGCCAGATGGTCGACTTAAAAATGAGTAATATACATTTCTTATATCCAGTGAATTTCTCTGAAGAAAAGAGCAACTTGTGCTTTTGTTCTGAAGTCATCTTCTGTGTAGCCAGTGTGCTTACATACACATAACCACCTGTTAAAGCGTAATATAATACCATAATCCACAAATAACACCTGAACCCTGCTTGTACTGTATGTATTTTATGCTAAGGCAGTTATGCTTTGGTAACTCATTAATAGAAATATCTGTTCTGAACCTTTGGCTTTGGTAAACTGAGCTTCATCTCCCAAGTGTTGCTTAACAAGACACAGTTGTACATTTGGCAGTCTCTGCCGGTCTTGTTAAGTCAGTGCAGTCAGTAAATTTCATCGCCTCACCCTCTGGTAATGACAGCCAAAAATAGTCTTGCCTGACTTACTGACTATGGCCATGACAGTTACACCTATTATTAAATTATATGTTTAAAAAAAGCATTTGTCCTTGCTGGAATCAAACAGTTCAACAATTACTGTATGTTCAGTTGTTTAACTGATTATTTGTTAATCCATGTTTCAAATAGCTGTTGCTACACTGATGTTATGGTGCAAAATCATGTGACCATCACTGCCAGCCTTCTACACTGTGTCTAGTCTAGGATGGTTATATTATAATGCATTGATTTCTGTAAAGATGTAGAGCACTGCGGTCCGTCCTGCCATAAAGTTTCTACATATACAAGCAAATATGAAACTATCCTGAGTGTGGGAGGAGAGGACTCAATGCTCATAACCTATTATAGCATGTGTTGCTCTACACCATTCCTTTGATAGGAATATTTTGAGCACTGAAGCAATTCACTCATTCACTTGTGACGTTGTATACTGTAATCATTTGGTGTCTCTTTCCCTCTGTCAGAAGTCATTGCAACAATACTGTGATATACATTTTAATAATCAACTACAAAAGGCTAAAGCGGGATTGCTGAAAATTCACAGTTTAAACATTTGAAATAGCTGAAATACTAATACATTTAAAGATGAAATGGCAGTTAAAATACAACTACTGAAAGAAGTTCATTCCGACCGCAATCAGACTGTATAATGCTGCATTACAATCTGCTGCGTCACTGTAACCACCACTCACATCACAGTATGACTGATGACTAATCATGCACTTTAGGATCTTTGTATTTTTATTTATGTTTCTTTTATTTATTGTATTGTGTATATAATGTTTATTTTATTTAATTTCTCTTTCTTTCTTTAATTGTTGTTTTATTTCTTTTTTTGAGCTGCTGTAACGGTGAGCTTTCCCCACTGTGGGATCAATAAAGTTGATCTAATCTTATCTTATCTTAAGTTATAATGACGTTTAAAATGGACGTGCTGAAAGAAGTTGTGATGTCAGCTGGAGTGAAAAGCAGATGAACTCTCGGTTAAAGAATACAAAATGAAAGCAGTGAAACTGTCATTTGAAGAATGAGAGATGAAGGAAGGTGAACTGTCAGTTGAAAAATAAAGAATAGTTTAGGGAAATAGTGTCACATTGACATGTAACAGGTGTAAACAGTTTGGGCCCAGGGCACACTGTGGGCATACTGGAGTGTGGGTTGTTTGTGGGGTAACCTGACAGCCCCTTAGCTCCTTTTCAAAGAAATCACATGACCCAAATGAAACTGAAAGTACATAACAGGGTTGAAGAATCTGCAACATCACACAGACACTGACTGGAGTCGAGTGGTCAATGTAAAGAGAGCATCAATAGGAGGATACAGCATTAAAAAATAATATCAAAATCATTGCTTGTAGGACTACTTTGTTCCAGTCATACGACAATAGAGGTAAGATTATTTTTTATGATACCTGTCCTCAAATGCAGTGGTAAACTATGGCATTGTGAAACTGAAATGTTAATTTTACTGCAGTGATAGATGCAATGAATGACAGATGAGCTTTGTAAGAATTTAACATTTTTATGTACAGTAGCTTGCAGCTTCTTGCTTTGCTGTGTTGATTTTGCTGCAATTAAATTTGCTTTAAATTCATTATGATGGTTATTTTAGTCCTGGTTTTCAAAATGGGTGTGGCTTCTTCCCTTCACTCTAAAAGGGTTTTTAGGGTTATGAATGGACCGTGCGTCTTACTGCTGTGCATAAGTATCCCCTTACATTTAACACATTAAGTAATATTTTCACCCATTTAAATTCAATAAATGTTTGTTTTCTGTCCACAAAAAAAAAAAAAAATCACACATTTTATTTTTATTTTAAGTTTGGCATTCTCATTCAAAATGAACACAAATTAGGATATACAGTAGTTCACTCTCTTTGCTACAAGTACCTCTCCAGATTCTGTTAACATTTGTCTTATTGCAAATATTAATACAAGTTTGTGCCTATCTCTTTGTTGTCTGAATATCTTATGTTGTAGCTATGGGAGGAGAGACGTCTCGGCCTGCTAGCCCCCCACCATCTCCTGTGAGTACAACATTTAAAACATTCAGAACATAGCTTAAAATCTCTAATTATTAGCCCCTGATGTTGGTGAATTAATTTCTCATATTCTATGTTAATTTGCTTTGTTAATTTATGTGCAATTTGCCATCAGCTTTTAGTGAAAGATTGGAGGAAAATTCCATGGGGGTGAGTATGTGTTTTTTGATTTTTAATTTGTGCTTTGTGCTGTTACATAATAAAAACTAAAACTGCTCAGAATGATTTGTTGAGACTGCTTCTGGTTTCAGTCCCTCAGCAACATTTTGGTTAATGTCACCACTGTCTGTGCAGCCACTGCAAAATACCACAAACTCAGAAGATCACGAAATATCTGCACCATTGACTTGGCTTTAACACCTAATCTAAAATGTTCTTCTTTGAATAGTGACAGAGAGAAATATCTGCAGTTTGTGAGGGAGTATCAGCCTCATAATGGTGAGCTCCAACACCTCAGAGTTCTGCTTCATGGACCAGCTGGTTCTGGCAAGTCCAGTTTCATCAACTCTGTCGACAGTGTTTTACAAGGAAGAATGGCTGGTCGAGCTTTGGCAGATACAACAGCTCATGAGAGCTTCACCAAAAAAGTATGAATCACTTTTGAGTGTATTTTAACTAAGGTCATGTAGTTCTTGCACTGTAAAACTTCATGACATTTAACAACTATTTCTCCATGTATTGTAATTCATTTCATTTTTTACGTGCACATACAATAATCACTGCAGTGCACACATCAGGCTAGCAGCAGTGATCTGTTGTGATGAAACTGGTGAGCAAGAGACAAACTGCCTTACGAGAAAAACTGCGAGAAAGCAGCGGACAGTGCAGCAGGTAAGAGGCTAACATGAGCGACTAGCTATATCAGCTGTTATTGGCTGGCATGCACGACTAACGTCAGATTGATACCATAGCCACTTGCAAACAATAAACAGACAGAAATATGCTCTGAGAAAAAAAATCGTCTTTACTCATGGATATGCCAAAATGGATTAACGTTAGTTAACGTTACAGCACACAACTACACTGAAATGTCTCAGCTAGTTTAGTGTTACGCAAGTAGTTAACGTTAATCACAGCAGGTTTTAGTTGACTGTTCATGGTTAGCTACCTTACACTTTGTTTCATATGGTGAGCAGCGATAAAGAATGGTAGATTAAACTGTTGACAGGGGTCCCGCCGCTTTTTGCATCACACTGTTCACACACGGTAGAGTGGCTACAGGTTCATACTATACAAGTCACAGCATTACCAGTGCAGTACACTGTAAGGAATGAAGATTTAATTACAAGATTTACAGCGTAGACTACTGCAGGCTATTCTTTAGCCAGCCTATTTGTGTAGTTGTCCCTAATGTATAAAAGAGTTTTCTGCTTCATTTAACTGAACATTAATGTGTTTATGTTTGATGCCAGCATCACATGCTGTGGTGACTTGGCTGCTGTCAGCTGCTAGTACCTGCAGTCTGCGGCATTGGGTCACTAATTTAACATAAACTGTCTGGCCGGTGATGCTAGCATCAAACATAAACACATTAATGGTTTATGTTCAATGAAAAGACGATCTTTTTCTCAGAGCATACGTCTATGACTTGACACTGCCTGTTTATTGTTTGCAAGTGGCCATGTTATCAACGTAACATTAGTCATGCATGCCAGCAAATAACAGCTGATACAGCCAGCCTCTTACCTGCTGCACTGTCCGCTGCTTTCCCGCCGTCAGATCAAGGTGGAGTTGTTAACGCTGCTTTCATTGGTGACTTTGTGTGTGAGGCCAAATGGACAGAAATGTTAGAACACTTTCATCAAAATGAAGCCATTGCTTTATAAATAAAATGACTCCCTCCGACCCTGCTTACTGTACTTTCTCATTTTCATTGCAGTGTGCTCTTTAGCAGCCAGCTCCCCCTGCTGTCCATAAGGTGCCTCTGCGCCTCAGCCGCTTCAAACCCTCCCGCCAGCCTTTGGGCCACGCCTCCTCATTTACATACAGCTTGAAAAGCCAAATGGAAAAGATGAAATTTAAAATGCCAATTGCCAATTGGAAAATGGAAAGATCAGATTTAAAATGCCAAATGTCAAAGTGCAAATGCAAAAGAAATAATAATTTAGTTTTTTCCATTTAAGCTTTTCCATTTCCTATTTTGAGTTTCATATTTGATGTTTCACTTTTCTTATTTCCATTGTCATTTTCAATTTAATCTTTACAATTTGAGCTTTCAGTTTGAGCATTTCCATTTAAGCTTTTGTATTTTAAATTTAATTTTTTTCGTTGTCATTTTACATTTTCAATTTGCTTTTTCAATTTTCCATTTGGACTTTTAATTTTAATTATGGTCTGATCATTCCTATTAGTGTAGTAAAATAATAATTTTAATAATGTTATCTCTCTTAATTTTCTATTTGGACTTTTAATTTGAATTATGACCAAGAATATCCTCCATACCTTATGGCCATCATTCAACAGGTGGCACTATTGTCATAATTTGTGTTCCTTTCTGTTTTACAGTACAGTACTTACAAAATCCAAAAAGGAGGACCAGGGACATTTTACCCTTTTGTCTTCACTGACATCATGGGCCTTGAAAAGGAAGCTTCTAGAGGAGTTGGTGTGGAAGACATCAAACTGGCCATGATGGGACACGTAAAAGATGGTTACAAAGTACAATTACTGAATTCATTAAACTTTGTTGGATATATTTCAGCAATACAATCCAGCTTTGTGATCAGTTTTGCATAAATAATTTTAGTCACATAAAATACACGTATAAATCTTTCTTCTTCTTCTTAATTTAATTTGACATTGTTTTCCAGTTCAATCCTCACTCTACATTATCTGAGGATGATCAAGGCTACAACAGAAACCCCACTCTCAGTGACCGAGTTCATGTTCTGGTTTGTGTCATCTCGGCCAGCACATTAAATATACTGAGTGATGAATGTGTGGAAAAGATGAGGGATGTCAGACTTGCAGCCAGCGACATGGGTAAGAGTCAGGGTTAGTTACTGGGTTTAATGAGTTGAATCAAATAACCTGACAAACATTATCTTGATTGATCAGATTCTGCTCTGTATCGGCAGGGATTCCCCAACTGGCTATTGTCACCAAAATTGATGAAGCCTGTCCTGAGGTCAAAACAGATATAAGGAACGTGTATAAGAGCAAGTACGTGAAGAAACAGGTAAGTTTCTATTGGTGATTTTATAAGTTTGTAAAGAGTTGTTATTCAACTTGGAATATCATTTCACTTTACATTTTCATATTCTTGAACAAAAATCTCCTTTGGTCAGCAGTTTGCTGTCATTTCTTAAATGTCAAATTGTTCAAATTTAGATGGAGGAATTGAGTGTGGCGCTGGGGATTCCACTGAACTGCATCTTTCCTGTGAAGAACTACCACTCAGAGATCGACACAGATGAGGACACTGATACAGTGATGCTGAGCGCACTGAGACACATAATTAACCATGGAGAAGACTTTGTCAACAGCCTGTAGACCTACAGTACATACTGCAGAGGCAAATCTTGTTTTATCACAGTGTGAAAAACGTCACTTTATGAACAGGAACGTGCATGGTAATAACATAAAGTGGCAATATCTGTTTTTTATTTGCAAGCATGTAATGCATATAGTATCTACTATCAGATACCTTATAACCTGTTCTGTATTTTACCTTGCTGAATAACGTATGAATAGGCTGTGCATCTGCGTGATGCAATTAAAACCTAGATGTGCGTAAAGCCGGCTTGTTTCACTCTGTCTGTGCATTTTGAGGTTCTGCATTATTATATTGTTAGCTATGTTTTGTTGATTCAGATGGTAAATTCTGGCGTTGTAGTCTCACAGTAATCATGACACTGGTGATTAGCAGGTCAAAAGACATAAATGACTAAATGACATAAGACTAAATGTAATGTTTAAATGGTTAAAACTGGGCTAAATGTGGTTGAAAAGTGAAACTCTTTTAGACTTCTGGTTACATATACTGTACCTGTTGTTCCAACAGCATTTTCTGTTTCAGTGTTTGGACCTGCTATATATTGAATCATTGTGCTACAGGACTGCTGTTCAAGTAAAACCACAATAAAAAAATAATAAAAAAATGTAATTAGTCTCCCTTTCTTTAATTTCTTCTCGTCCATACAGTAGACTATCTTGTAATGCAGTACGTTGGTGAGGCCTTCTGCTGCACTTTGCTATATTTTTCAAACAGTCTTGGTTTTTACAAATATGATGTGAAACAGTGGTAATGCAATAACACTTTTCAAGAACACACCAAAACTGAACTGAGGCTTGAAGTGAAAATTATTGTGGAAGTAATTTCATCTCTGTCCATCAGAGGGCAGAGTGGAATTGGAGGTGTTTGTCAGTGAAAATGACGTGTAATAAAGCTATAAGGAGCTTCAGGGTAAAGGTGCCCCACATGGTAAAAAGAATTACTCATGAAACCAATGTATTTTCATTCACCAAATGTAAAAGTCTTTTCTATTTCATTACAAAATTCCTTTCAGTAATCAACAGTAATTGTGTCTAACTGATGTTCATGTGTAAAAAGATTGCCCCTTTAAAACAATGTTGTTGTTTTTTCATATTTCCTGAAAACACAACATTTTGGATATGCATGGTTTTCATTGGACTGCGACAATATTAAGATGCTGCCCTCTCATTGCTGTTTGCAATTAAATTGTTCACTAAAACTTAATACTACTTCATCACTTGAATGCCAGATGGTCGACTTAAAAATGAGTAATATACATTTCTTATATACAGTGAATTTCTCTGAAGAAAAGAGCAACTTGTGCTTTTGTTCTGAAGTCATCTTCTGTGTAGCCAGTGTGCTTACATACACATAACCACCTGCTAAAGCGTAATATAATACCATAATCCACAAATAACACCTGAACCCTGCTTGTACTGTATGTATTTTATGCTAAGGCAGTTATGCTTTGGTAACTCATTAATAGAAATATCTGTTCTGAACCTTTGGCTTTGGTAAACTGAGCTTCATCTCCCAAGTGTTGCTTAACAAGACACAGTTGTACATTTGGCAGTCTCTGCCGGTCTTGTTAAGTCAGTGCAGTCAGTAAATTTCATCGCCTCACCCTCTGGTAATGACAGCGAAAAAAAGTCTTGCCTGACTTACTGACTATGGCCATGACAGTTACACCTATTATTAAATTATATGTTTAAATAAAGCATTTGTCCTTGCTGGAATCAAATGGTTCAACAATTACTGTATGTTCAGTTGTTTAACTGATTATTTGTTAATCCATGTTTCAAATAGCTGTTGCTACACTGATGTTATGGTGCAAAATCATGTGACCATCACTGCCAGCCTTCTACACTGTGTCTAGTCTAGGATGGTTATATTATAATGCATTGATTTCTGTAAAGATGTAGAGCACTGCGGTCCGTCCTGCCATAAAGTTTCTACATATACAAGCAAATATGAAACTATCCTGAGTGTGGGAGGAGAGGACTCAATGCTCATAACCTATTATAGCATGTGTTGCTCTACACCATTCCTTTGATAGGAATATTTTGAGCACTGAAGCAATTCACTCATTCACTTGTGACGTTGTATACTGTAATCATTTGGTGTCTCTTTCCCTCTGTCAGAAGTCATTGCAACAATACTGTGATATACATTTTAATAATCAACTACAAAAGGCTAAAGCGGGATTGCTGAAAATTCACAGTTTAAACATTTGAAATAGCTGAAATACTAATACATTTAAAGATGAAATGGCAGTTAAAATACAACTACTGAAAGAAGTTCATTCCGACCGCAATCAGACTGTATAATGCTGCATTACAATCTGCTGCGTCACTGTAACCACCACTCACATCACAGTATGACTGATGACTAATCATGCACTTTAGGATCTTTGTATTTTTATTTATGTTTCTTTTATTTATTGTATTGTGTATATAATGTTTATTTTATTTAATTTCTCTTTCTTTCTTTAATTGTTGTTTTATTTCTTTTTTTGAGCTGCTGTAACGATGAACTTTCCCCACTGTGGGATCAATAAAGTTTATCTTATCTTATCTTAAGTTATAATGACGTTTAAAATGGACGTGCTGAAAGAAGTTGTGATGTCAGCTGGAGTGAAAAGCAGATGAACTCTCGGTTAAAGAATACAAAATGAAAGCAGTGAAACTGTCATTTGAAGAATGAGAGATGAAGGAAGGTGAACTGTCAGTTGAAAAATAAAGAATAGTTTAGGGAAATAGTGTCACATTGACATGTAACAGGTGTAAACAGTTTGGGCCCAGGGCACACTGTGGGCATACTGGAGTGTGGGTTGTTTGTGGGGTAACCTGACAGCCCCTTAGCTCCTTTTCAAAGAAATCACATGACCCAAATGAAACTGAAAGTACATAACAGGGTTGAAGAATCTGCAACATCACACAGATGTCCAGACACTGACTGGAGTCGAGTGGTCAATGTAAAGAGAGCATCAATAGGAGGATACAGCATTAAAAAATAATATCAAAATCATTGCTTGTAGGACTACTTTGTTCCAGTCATACGACAATAGAGGTAAGATTATTTTTTATGATACCTGTCCTCAAATGCAGTGGTAAACTATGGCATTGTGAAACTGAAATGTTAATTTTACTGCAGTGATAGATGCAATGAATGACAGATGAGCTTTGTAAGAATTTAACATTTTTATGTACAGTAGCTTGCAGCTTCTTGCTTTGCTGTGTTGATTTTGCTGCAATTAAATTTGCTTTAAATTCATTATGATGGTTATTTTAGTCCTGGTTTTCAAAATGGGTGTGGCTTCTTCCCTTCACTCTAAAAGGGTTTTTAGGGTTATGAATGGACCGTGCGTCTTACTGCTGTGCATAAGTATCCCCTTACATTTAACAGATTAAGTAATATTTTCACCCATTTAAATTCAATAAATGTTTGTTTTCTGTCCACAAAAAAAAAAAAAAAATATCACACATTTTATTTTTATTTTAAGTTTGGCATTCTCATTCAAAATGAACACAAATTAGGATATACAGTAGTTCACTCTCTTTGCTACAAGTACCTCTCCAGATTCTGTTAACATTTGTCTTATTGCAAATATTAATACAAGTTTGTGCCTATCTCTTTGTTGTCTGAATATCTTATGTTGTAGCTATGGGAGGAGAGACGTCTCGGCCTGCTAGCCCCCCACCATCTCCTGTGAGTACAACATTTAAAACATTCAGAACATAGCTTAAAATCTCTAATTATTAGCCCCTGATGTTGGTGAATTAAGTTCTCATATTCTATGTTAGTTTGCTTTGTTAATTTATGTGCAATTTGCCATCAGCTTTTGGTGAAAGATTGGAGGAAAATTCCATGGGGGTGAGTATGTGTTTTTTGATTTTTAATTTGTGCTTTGTGCTGTTACATAATAAAAACTAAAACTGCTCAGAATGATTTGTTGAGACTGCTTCTGGTTTCAGTCCCTCAGCAACATCTTGGTTAATGTCACCACTGTCTGTGCAGCCACTGCAAAATACCACAAACTCAGAAGATCACGAAATATCTGCACCATTGACTTGGCTTTAACACCTAATCTAAAATGTTCTTCTTTGAATAGTGACAGAGAGAAATATCTGCAGTTTGTGAGGGAGTATCAGCCTCATAATGGTGAGCTCCAACACCTCAGAGTTCTGCTTCATGGACCAGCTGGTTCTGGCAAGTCCAGTTTCATCAACTCTGTCGACAGTGTTTTACAAGGAAGAATGGCTGGTCGAGCTTTGGCAGATACAACAGCTCATGAGAGCTTCACCAAAAAAGTATGAATCACTTTTGAGTGTATTTTAACTAAGGTCATGTAGTTCTTGCACTGTAAAACTTCATGACATTTAACAACTATTTCTCCATGTATTGTAATTCATTTCATTTTTTATGTGCACATACAATAATCACTGCAGTGCACACATCAGGCTAGCGGCAGTGATCCGTTGTGATGAAACTAGTGAGCAAGAGACAAACTGCCTTACGAGAAAAACTGCGAGAAAGCAGCAGACAGTGCAGCAGGTAAGAGGCTAACATGAGCGACTAGCTATATCAGCTGTTATTGGCTGGCATGCACGACTAACGTCAGATTGATACCATAGCCACTTGCAAACAATAAACAGACAGAAATATGCTCTGAGAAAAAAAATCGTCTTTACTCATGGATATGCCAAAATGGATTAACGTTAGTTAACGTTACAGCACACAACTACACTGAAATGTCTCAGCTAGTTTAGTGTTACGCAAGTAGTTAACGTTAATCACAGCAGGTTTTAGTTGACTGTTCATGGTTAGCTACCTTACACTTTGTTTCATATGGTGAGCAGCGATAAAGAATGGTAGATTAAACTGTTGACAGGGGTCCCGCCGCTTTTTGCATCACACTGTTCACACACGGTAGAGTGGCTACAGGTTCATGCTATACAAGTCACAGCATTACCAGTGCAGTACACTGTAAGGAATGAAGATTTAATTACAAGATTTACAGCGTAGACTACTGCAGGTTATTCTTTAGCCAGCCTATTTGTGTAGTTGTCCCTAATGTATAAAAGAGTTTTCTGCTTCATTTAACTGAACATTAATGTGTTTATGTTTGATGCCAGCATCACATGCTGTGGTGACTTGGCTGCTGTCAGCTGCTAGTACCTGCAGTCTGCGGCATTGGGTCACTAATTTAACATAAACTGTCTGGCCGGTGATGCTAGCATCAAACATAAACACATTAATGGTTTATGTTCAATTAAAAGACGATCTTTTTCTCAGAGCATACGTCTATGACTTGACACTGCCTGTTTATTGTTTGCAAGTGGCCATGTTATCAACGTAACATTAGTCATGCATGCCAGCAAATAACAGCTGAGACAGCCAGCCTCTTACCTGCTGCACTGTCCGCTGCTTTCCCGCCGTCAGATCAAGGTGGAGTTGTTAACGCTGCTTTCATTGGTGACTTTGTGTGTGAGGCCAAATGGACAGAAATGTTAGAACACTTTCATCAAAATGAAGCCATTGCTTTATAAATAAAATGACTCCCTCCGACCCTGCTTACTGTACTTTCTCATTTTCATTGCAGTGTCCCCTTTAGCAGCCAGCTCCCCCTGCTGTCCATAAGGTGCCTCTGCGCCTCAGCCGCTTCAAACCCTCCCTCCAGCCTTTGGGCCACGCCTCCTCATTTACATACAGCTTGAACGGCCAAATGGAAAAGATGAAATTTAAAATGCCAAATGTCAAAGTGCAAATGCAAAAGAAATAATAATTTAGTTTTTTCCATTTAAGCTTTTCCATTTCCCATTTTGAGTTTCATATTTGATGTTTCACTTTTCTTATTTCCATTGTCATTTTCAATTTAATCTTCACAATTTGAGCTTTCAGTTTGAGCTTTTCCATTTAAGCTTTTGTATTTTAAATTTAATTTTTTTCGTTGTCATTTTACATTTTCAATTTGCTTTTTCAATTTTCTATTTGGACTTTTAATTTTAATTATGGTCTGATTATTCCTATTAGTGTAGTAAAATAATAATTTTAATAATGTTATCTCTCTTAATTTTCTATTTGGACTTTTAATTTGAATTATGACCAAGAATATCCTCCATACCTTACGGCCATCATTCAACAGGTGGCACTATTGTCATAATATGTGTTCCTTTCTGTTTTACAGTACAGTACTTACAAAATCCAAAAAGGAGGACCAGGGACATTTTACCCTTTTGTCTTCACTGACATCATGGGCCTTGAGAAGGACGCTGTTAGAGGAGTTGGTGTGGAAGACATCAAACTAGCCATGATGGGACACGTAAAAGATGGTTACAAAGTACAATTACTGAATTTATTAAACTTTGTTGGATATATTTCAGCAATACAATCCAGCTTTGTGATCAGTTTTGCATAAATAGTTTTATTCACATAAAATACACGTATAAATCTTTCTTCTTCTTCCTAATTTAATTTGACATTGTTTTCCAGTTCAATCCTCACTCTACATTATCTGAGGATAATCAAGGCTACAACAGAACCCCCACTCTCAGTGACCGAGTTCATGTTCTGGTTTGTGTCATCTCGGCCAGCACATTAAATATACTGAGTGATGAATGTGTGGAAAAGATGAGGGATGTCAGAGTTGCAGCCAGCGACATGGGTAAGAGTCAGGGTTAGTTACTGGGTTTAATGAGTTGAATCAAATAACCTGACAAACATTATCTTGACTGATCAGATTCTGCTCTGTATCGGCAGGGATTCCCCAACTGGCTATTGTCACCAAAATTGATGAAGCCTGTCCTGAGGTCAAAACAGATATAAGGAACGTGTATAAGAGCCAGTACGTGAAGAAACGGGTAAGTTTCTATTGGTGATTTTACGAGTTTGTAGAGAGTTGTTATTCAAGTTGGGATAATCATTTCACTTTACATTTTCATATTCTAGCAGAAAAATATCCTTTGATCAGCACTTTGCTGTCATTTCTTAAATGTCAAAATGTTCAAATTTAGATGGAGGAATTGAGTGCGGCGCTGGGGATTCCACTGAACTGCATCTTTCCTGTGAAGAACTACCACTCAGAGATCGACACAGATGAGGACATTGATACACTGATACTGAGCGCACTGAGACACATAATTACTCAGGGAGAAGACTTCGTCAATGACAGGTAAACAGACAGTTTACTGAGGCATATAGAAACTGTGCTTGATTGTAGCATAAAAAAAAGGCCTAATTTTATGTTGTAAAAATAAAACATGTACGGCTGAAATTTGGTTTATGTAGGGCGTTAAAATATAAAAAATAGAATTTTCACATGAATTTATTATTATCATAGTAGTTTGGCTAAACTATACAGAGGTGATGACGTGGGCAATCTGTGAAGCCGTCACCACGAACACCAGGAAACCCAGTGCATTTGTAGTTCTTCAATATTTTAGCCTTCGATGGTTGAAAACGTAGCTGAGTCTCTCTCTTTTTTTCTTCCTACAAGTGTTTTCTTGACTGCTGTATCTCATTCTGCATATATTTAAAGATGTGAAGCATCGCTGTTCTTCCTGCCACAAAGTCATCAACATACTGTAAGTTCACATGAAACTGTCTTAATTATGAATGGGGGAGAATGACACGTGCTTAACACAAATCTGTAGTCTATTAAAGGCCTACTTGCACAGCATTCTATTCATGCTGATCAAAATAGTCTGAATGCTAAAGGCAGTAATTCTCTTATTCAGGTGGGGCTTAACTGACTTACTGACTTACTGGTACGTTGGCCGATGACAATAATGCTATGATATTAATCCAATGACAATGTGATATGACATGGGGTTATGATATTTAGTGATCACTGGAAAATATGTACTTTGTTTAGCAAGGGATGTAAACCAATGAACATATAAATAAAAATAAACATATTTTCAGGTGCAGGTTGTAGTTCTGAGTTGCCCTTTTCATCCAGTGCTGAAAGGATTTTTGTGTAGTTGTATTTTTCCGTAGTACACTTTCATGAGGTTCCTTCTATGTATTGCCTGCTGCCCTTCCATTGTGCCTCCTTTATTTTCTCTCAGAAGAAGATAAATTATACCATGCCAGTAATGTGGAAATCTATGTTGTGGTGCAGCACTAAACAGGCAAACTCCAGCAATCTTTCCTGACCCACAGGGAGTTCCCAGCATGCTCAATAAACAACTAAGGCTTTCATTTTATT
Organism: Macquaria australasica; assembly: GCA_005408345.1. Taxonomy (NCBI): domain Eukaryota; kingdom Metazoa; phylum Chordata; class Actinopteri; order Centrarchiformes; family Percichthyidae; genus Macquaria; species Macquaria australasica. The sequence continues at coordinate 253,297 of SEMN01000674.1, forward strand.
TATGTGATATTTAATCAGTTCTGTGTTGTTTCACTGTTTTGGCCATTATTGGCTGTATAACCACAGTAGGTTGAATATGCAGACAAAAAGTTCAACCATTAATTATAATATATTCTTTATAATAAGAGAAATAGCTGTACACAGTGTGTACTGTACACACAACACCAATGTTCCTGGTTCACTGCTGTCAGAGAAGATAAACAGTTCAAGGAAAACACGTGACACAAGAAACTGAAAGTATGTTGTGAGTCTGAACTCAGTGTAGCTTGCCACACATGGACAATATGGCCATCAACAACTATTAATCTGATGTACACGATCAGTGCCTTTACAGTTCACCACTTTAGTAATAACATCGTCCACAAGAAACTGTGGTTGATTTCTTGACTCAAACGGTCAACGTAAAGAGAGAATCAATAGGAGGATACGGCAGTAAACCATAATATCAAAATAATTGCTTGTAGCACTACTTTGTTCCAGTTGTACAACATTAGAGGTAAGAATTTTTTTTGATATCTGTCCTCAAATGCAGTGGTAAAGTATGGCATTGTGAAACTGAAATTTTTATTTTACTGCAGTGGTAGATGCAATGAATGACAGATGAGCTTTGAAAGAATTTGGAACACAACATTTTAAAGTATAGTAGCTTTAAGTTTCTCATTTTGCTTCAGTTTAATTAGCTTTAATCTAATTTTGGATCAATTTAGTCTTGGTTTTCAAAATGCGTGTAGCTTTTCCCCTTCACTCTAAATGGTTTCTTTTCTGTACCGAAGAGGTTAGGAATCGACTGGGTGTCTTACTGCTGTGCATAAACCACAATCTCCCCTAATATTTAACAGAGTAAGTAATATTTTCAGTTATTTCAGTTTAATAAACCTTGGATTTATATCCACATTTTATTTTTATTTTATGTTTGGTATTGTCATTTGAAATAAACATGAATTAGGATATACAGTAGTTAGTTTGCTGTTGCTGCACATCGAGTTTGGTTTATCAGTGATAAGTTGTCACTGCAGTTATCTTGAATTAATATTTTGAATTATTCACTCTCTTTGCTACAAGTACCTCTCCAGATTAACATCTGACTTATTGTAAATTTTTGTAAATGTAAATTTGTTCTTTGTGTCTGATGTGTTGTCTGAATATCTTATTTTGTAGCTATGGGAGGAGAGAAGTCTCGGCCTATCCCCCCACCATCTCCTGTGAGTACAATATTTAAAACATTCAGAACATAGCTTAATATCTATAATTATTAGCACCTGATGTTGCGGAATTAATTTCTCATATTTTATGTTAGTTTCCTCTGTTAATTTATGTGCAATTGGCTGTCAGCTTTTAGTGAATCATTGGAGGAAAATCCCATGGGGGTGAGTATGTGTTTTTTAATTTTTAATTTGTGCTTTTTTCTGTTGCATAGTCAAAACTAAAACTGCACAAAATGGTTTGTTGAGACTGCTGCTGGTTTCATTTCCTGTTTTTGT